>VZTI01002590.1:683819-696670 GCA_013397865.1 Struthidea cinerea | reverse complement strand
TTTGTTGGGGGGGGGGTGTTTTTTTTTTTTTTTTTTTTTTTTTTTTTTTTTTTTTTTTTTTTTAAGTTAAGGAAACTTCTTCAGGCATAATTGTCAGACATAGATTGCAACGTATTACTTAAATCATTCAGTTTATTGCAAGCAATTTCATAGAGATCAATCCAATGTTTAAATGTGTCAGTTAATAACTTTGACAGAAGTTCTTATGTAAAAGTTTCACATTTGTCTGTAAAACTAACCAATAGTCTTGTACATGTAACATTTTGATTGCATATGACAGACCTACAAAACCTATATCTCTGAAAGGAATTGTTCAGCTGTTCACTATATTAAAATGCTATTATATTTAAAAATAAATAGGCACTGGCTTCTCTGGACATAAAAAAAGTTTAGTAACAAACCTGGTTGCTGTTGTTTTTTAACTTGAAAGCAGAATAATGTTTAGTTTCCTTTTAAGCATATGTTAACACAGTTGTTTGTACCAGTATATTTAGAGTGGTGTATTTGGAAAAACATCCAAATAAAGTTCTATAGGGACCATGTACCATGTTAGTCACCCAATTACTCTAGCATTGCCAGTTTTTGTGTATTTGAGAAAATCAAATGGAATCTCCAGCATGAAAACCCTTCATTGGTGTAATTTAGTACAAGGAGCTAGAAAATGCTGTTCCAAAATGGGATAAACCCATAGGAAATGTCTTGAAGAGAAATGATGGGATTGTTCTGGTCAGTAAGTATATTCTGCACATAAAGGATAATAAATACCATAATCCACTTTGGCTGGTTTCATCCAATTTGAGGCAGTTCTTTAAGCAAAAACATCTAAATGCTGTTTCATTGGAAGCAAATGAAAGCTTAAAGTAACTGTATATTTCTTTGCCCAAATGCCTCTGTGAGGTGAGACAATAATTTACTAAAGGATGGCGCCAAGTCTTTTTCTTCCTGTGGCATATTTAGGGCTTAAGTTCCCTTTCTGAGAGCCATTTTAGATATATTGTTAGCACAAGCCACTCTGCCTGAGTAAAAGTCAAGGAAACGAAGAGGAAAAAATTAAATTTGGACTGTTTTGGAACTTTATGGCAAAATCAGTAGCCAAACAAGAAACGAAATATCTTAAAAAAAAAAAAAAACAAACAAACCAAACAAAAAACCAACACCTTAACTCTTTAGATTTCCCATAAACTAACATTTGTTTCTTTCTATTGAGCATGACACGGCAAATAGAGCAGCAGCTCTCAGAGCATTGCTTTTATGAAGGTCTAATGGTCTAATGAATAAGTAATATGCCATCTTGTATAGCCACTGCCTGTTCATAATGCATCCATATTATGGTAACAGATTGTAAATTAAGAAATATGTTGTTGCTTTATCTGTTCTGTCTGTTTGTGGTTGTCCCATAAGGATGACTGATGGTTCTTCATATCAGGCTTCAGTCATTTGGTCAAAGTGGCTGTTTGGCAGCAGCACGTGTCCTTAGGACACCTTGAGCCTACTGTGATATGAGAGGAGAGTTTCTCTGCATTATGTAACACCGAGTTTACCTAGGAAAAAAACAAAAAATCATGGGCATTTAATCCAAGCAAAGTTCTGCAGAAAAAATTAACTGATAAATTAATACTGTTCTGATGTCTATAGTCAGATTTGTTTTAGAGTTTGAATTGCTAGTTTTTCTTGAAAGTAAATTGGGGGTAAATAAAAATGTGTAAATAGCTGAAAATACTAAATTGTATTCCTAACCAGTAGAAAGTGTTTGTCATTTGCCCTGTCAAAATCTACCATTCCTGACAAAATCATCTCCTGCATCTGCTTGAAAATATAGTGATGGAATATGTTAATAAGGTGCAAATGAAGCGTGTTGGCATCACTCCTCAAAACAGAGCTCAGATTTGAGAGTAGGACACAATGCTTATTTTGTATTTCAAAAAAGGGGCAACAGAAATGTTGTTTTACCTCATGCACTTACTTGTGGCGCTTTTTAAATCATTCTTGTGTTACTGTATTGTCCAATACTGAATGGTTCACGCAAGAAATATGGTGCTAATTTTCTTAGACCTTTATCTTGTAAACATCAGAATTTTTTTTTATAATATTTGAAATCTTCTCCTTTCAGTTTTCTCCCTTTGAACAGTCTATCTTGGGGAGAATGGGGTAGCAGCAATCCTTAAAAATTATTGCTCAAAACCATGCCTGTATCTTCTTAATTGAAGTAACTCTATTTGTTTTCCAAAACCAGACTAAAATATAGCTACACCCTCCTGAATATGCTTTTGAAAATATTAAAGTTTTATCTCATTCAAGATCTTGCATGATAATTTTCATTATTTTAATCAGATTCTCTTTCTGAAAGCAATTGATACTAATGACACTATCCAAGGATGTTCTCACACTGTATCTCATCTAGGTGGAAAAGATGAAAAAAAACCAAAAACAGAAGAGAGCTCAGTTACTTCAGAGAATAAAAGTTTATAAGCTACCTTCACTGATGTTGAAGGACAAATTCACTTTATTTTAGTTGCCTAATATAGTAACACATTATTTGTCTGACAGTCTTGCAGCTGCTGTTGTGTGTAGCCATTGCCTGTAAAATGAAGGAATTTCATACTGCTTTTATAACAGTGAGACATGCACAGCTTAACATCATCTTTCATAATCATCACCCTCTTTGTCCAAGAAGGGAGAATTGCATTAGAAGAATGGTGGCATCCTGTTTTTTCTTGTCTTGTCAGTCAACAGTTTTTAAGTTTTGTTTTCCTTCCATGCCTAGGAGCAAAGAGTAATACATGGAAAAATCAAATGGTTCTTCTACTTCAGGCTATGAGTGATTGATATCCATTAATTTTGGGTGCAGTTGTAGCTGCTCAGTAGTAAAACCAGCAGTGAAGGTTTTTATCTTCATTCAGCGTGGTCTTATTCCTATTTGAACTGTGCAGTCAACTCCCTTGTTTCAGCTGAGGTGGATAGAGGTGATGTTGCTCTTTGTGATGAAATGAGACATCTGTTTCTGGGGATTGGGTAAATGGTTGATGAAATGCTTGCAGGTATATTTTGTTTGTTTGTTCTTCATTTTATTTAGGGTTTCTTAGCCATTTAATTGCACACCAGTAGTTCTATAAAGAGAAGAAATATAAAACAGGAAAAGATTTTTCCAGGTATGCATTCTACCTTCTGTTCTGTAATGCATTACCTGTTGGGATTCTTTTGTTTCTAGTAGTGATGATTTGGCTGGAATCAAATACCAACCTGGCATCCACTCCTTTAGTTCTTGGATATGTAGAGAACTTGGACAAGTGCTTGCTAATCCTCTTTTACCAAGCCTATTTTACAGAAGGTGTGGAAAGTTGAATGCCAGAATGGTTGGTGAGGGATTGGCAAATACTTTTTGTGTTGCCCCGCTCTCTGTGCCTAGAATACTGCCTGGGTGGCAGGTGAGGGAATAGCTGAAGGACCAGTTTAAATACAAAGGTCTCAAGAATAGTTTTCAGAAACAGAAATCTGGGATTTTATTTGTGGATTAGCCTGCCTGGGGAAAAGGGAACATCTGAAATCTTTGTAGCTCTGAGTCAAGCAATTTCCTGCTCTCTCAGGGGAGGTTTTCCTGTTGGTAAGGAAAATTATATATAATGGATTTGTTGTGTTTATGAGTCATATATCAGTCATACTCTCACCTCTTCATACTAGAGATGCATTAACGTTCAGCCTGTTAAAGTAATAAAAATTCAGCTGGATGTTTAAATTGATCCAATTGTCTGCTTTTATTCACCTGTGTATCCTCATCAATTAAATATTGTTTTAAGACATCTGTTGTCATGCTGGCCTTAAGCCAAACCAGTATTAAACCTTTCAAAGGCTGAAAGTGCTGAAAAAGCTTTTCACACATTTCTTCCCTTATATCTGAAAGGGATAATTTTGGAAACATGGTTTTCCCTTTTGTTTAGTAAGAAAACTACCTCCCTTGGGAGATACCTAGCATATCCTTGACTGGCAAGATAAATTATAGATTCAAAGCCTTGGGAATTCCCCAAATCACCATGCTTACCCCAAAAATTTATGCAAATAATGAAGTGTGTGTACATAGATACTTTGATTAGTGGTGACATGAATAGAGAGGAAGTAGTCTTACTGTGTTTTCTTTATTCCTTAATTATAGAGCTGTGATAAAATATATTAAGGTAAAGAAATGTATTCGAGTAAGCTGTCAAAACAAAATAAAAAGAATAAAACCTACTTGCTTCATAATCTCTAGTGAAATGGAAATTGCTTTTAAAAATACTTAATTAGACCATGGCCCAAAAGGTAGCTATTGTAGTTTGTGGGGTAAAAAAAAAATTAAATACATGCTTTTTAATCCTCCAAGAGTTTAATTGCTAGTAGGACTGTGTTTTGTTAATACTTCCATCACTCCTGAAAAGACTTGAACAAGACCTGTATTTTAAGCAAAAGTATTTAGTCATTTGAGAGGAATTAAATTCAGTGCCTAGAGCTAAGGCCATTTTTTTATAAGATCAACAGAACATGATTTATTTAGTTTAAAGGGACTCTGACTTGGTTTTTAGAGGTCATGTCAAATTAGCAGGTTTCTTCTGCTATATTGTCTCTGTGGTCTGCTGTGCCTGATCATCAGATGTGTATCCAAGAGCAGGACAGAGCCATGCTGAGCCTGGGGGGAGACAGTGCCTCTTTGGTCTGTGCTTCCTGACACATGGGAAGAAGTGTTTCCTCTAGTCTCCATCCTCAGCTGAGGTAGCAGAAAATACAGAAGAGTAAGAGCAGTTAGTCATTGGCAGAGCTCAAGAGATGAAAATATCTTCCCTCTTGCCCTTGAGAGTTTTGGTCGATGTATCCTGACCTGAAATGAAAGCACAGTGCAGCTTGTCTGTGGTAGCTAGGTAATTGGTATCTGTGCATCTCAGCGTTGATTGAAAAAGGCCAATTCTTCTGAATTATTTAAGTTTTATTTGTTTTAGTTGCTATTTTCTGTTATTCAGAGTTTTAGTAAAGTCTCATGAGCTTGTACCTGATGTAATCTTAGAGGGTGTCCCTGGACCTGCGAGGGTGTCTTTCCTTCCATGAGGGAAACACCTGCGTTCCCTTCTGATTTGGGGCTTCACCAGAAGTCCTTGCTGTCACTTTTTCCCCTTTTTTCAGCATACAGTGACTTCCAATATTGTGAATGGTCCTGGATGCTCTGTTACAATCAGTTTGGAAGCACATTCAGGCAGAAGCAGGAGGGCACCCCTGCAGATCTTCTGGTCCAATGCTTTGCTCAGAGCAGAGTCAGCCAAGAACAGGGCAGTCAGGGCTATGTCCACTTTTGTTTTGAATGTCTTAAATCTAGTGGTAGACTATCTTCACTGTATTTAAAAAAAGAAAGTGGAATTTTCTGTATTTCTCTTCATACTTGTTGCCTCTGGTCCTCCTTCTGGGCACCACTGGGAAGTCTGGCTCCATCACATTTACTCCCTCTCTCAGGTATTTACATGCATGCTATCTTCACTCTGTTTATGTCGTCTGCAGACTTTCTCTGGGAGCTCTCCACCCCTCATCCAGGTCACTAACAAAAGTATTAAATAGTGTTGACCCCAGTATCAACCCCTGGGATACACCAGTGATGACTTCAGCTGAATGTTGTGCTGCTGGTCACGACCCTTTGACTTGGCATTTACCTCAGTTTTCAATCGACCTCATTTCATTTATCTGGTCTGTACCTCACTGGGTCATCTGTAAGTGTGTTAGCAGTGTTGAAAGCTGTGCCAAAATACAGTTAAACATCTGCTGTTCCTCTCTCATCCAGTTAACCAATCATTTCACCGTAGAAGGCTATGAGGTTGCTAAAGCATGATCTCTTCATGAATATTTGCTGTCTGCATCCAGTCATCTTCTTGTCCCTGTCTTTCAGATGTATTTGGTGATGGATTCCAGGATTATCACTCCATGTTTGTCCCAGGGATCAAGGTGAAACTGAGTAGCTTATACTTAGCATCCTCCCTGCCATTGCAGAATTTATCAGCAGTATCTGTTTTCTTTCTTAGAAACCTCTTCTGGCTACCAAGGCCTGTCAGACTGTGCAGAGTGGGCTTACAATGACATTGGCCTATTTCCTCAGCACTCACGAGTGGCACCCATCAAGTCCTATGAACTTACATCTCTCCATCTGGTTTAAATGGTTTCCTAACTTGATTCTCCTCCACCAAGAGTAAGTCTTCCTTATTCCGGACTTCCCATCTTACCTTGGAGACCTGTGATTACTGAGTGCCACACTTACCAGTAAAGACAGGAGAGAGAAAGGTCTTGGGCTGTGGCCTCTCTGTGTCCTTTGCCACTGGGTCACCTGTTCCATTCTGCAGCAGCCATACATTTTCCCCTGTCTTCCTTTTGCTGCTGCTGTACCTGTAGAGACTTTCCTGTTGCCCTTTGTCTCTTACCAGAATCAGCTCTGGGCTGGCTTCCCTAGCATTGTCTCTGGATATTCAGGCAGCATCTGCATTTTCCTGGGTCATCTGCCCCTGCTTTCACTTCTGTATGCTTCTCTTTTGTGCCTGGATCTTGTCAGGAGCTTCTTTTTAATCTTTACATATCTCTTGCTGCCTGTTTGTTGGGATGGATGGCTCTTGAGTTTAGAAAAGATAATCCTTGAAAATCTAATACCGTCCCTGCCCGGCTCCGTGGGTTCCCGCATGCTCCCACAGACGCTCGGGCAGGTTCAGTACATAGTCAGGGACAAAGAGTCGGGAAGGATATCTGCTTGCATTCCGGCAGCAGCACTTACTGCATCTTCACTGTCGAAGGCTCAGTGGCAAATACCCCAAACACCTGGCAGGTCAGTCTCAAGTACAGGGGAGTGGCTGACACCAGGAGCCAGCGGGGAATCAGAACTGGCGTGCATCACCACAACCGAGCAGGCATCCTGGGAGAGGCCCCTTTCCCTCACCATGGCCGACAAGCCTTTGGCACCAGAGACTCTCTTACCAAGAGCGCTCTCTCTCTCTTGTACCACTGGTCAATTGGCCACCACAAAAATCAACTAGCTTTCCTGGAGCCCTCTTCTTTTTAGGCATGTGGGGTTCTTCCAGGCAGGTTTCTGGACAATCCAAGGTCTACTCTTCTACAGTCCAGGGTTGTAATCTGGTTATTTGCCTTCTGCATTTCTCACAGGCACCTCACCGTGTCATGGTTGCTGCAGCCCAGGCTGCTCCAGCTTCAACATTCTGAACATGTTCTTCCTTACTTTTAATTATCATGTCCATCAGAATGTCTCCTCTTGTTAGATTCATTCTCAGCATGTCAGGAAGTTATCACAAATATACTTCAGAAACTCTAGAATCTGAAAGTTAAAAAAAAAAAAAAGTAACAGGTCCTCATTTATTTCTGGAGTTCACAGTTCTCTCTAAAAGGACAGTAGCTGTCATTGCCATACAGATCTTGCAGCAAAGTCTCCAGAATTATTTAGTGAGATGTAGGGAGAGTCAGTCAATGAGATTAATGACTTCATAGATGCTTTCTGGAAGACTAGGCACTCCAAAGTGTTGTATTAACTTAGAGTTGTTACCTATATACCCTAATAGCTGTCAATAGTAAGCTCTAAGAGAGCTCCAAGAGGAACATAACAATTCTTTTATTTGATTAGGACAGAATAAGTTGCTCTTCTTAAAAAGTGGCTTCCTTTAGCTTATAGCTCCCAACGATCAATGATCAATTTATTTTATTTATCATCCTGTTAAATACAAATAGATGTTCTCATTATCTGTATCTTTTTTTCAATCAGCTGTGAGGTTTCTACTTTGTGGAAGTGATTTTCAAAGATTAATTATGGCTTGTGTAAAACTATTTCCTTCATTAATTTAAAATGTGTGCTTTTCAGATTCATTGATTGGCCTTTGCTCTTGCATTAGGAGGCACAGCAATTAGAAGTGCCTAATTTGTGTTTTCTCTTCCATATGTTATTTTGTGCACCTTTATTCTGTCTCCTATTAATCATCTCTGTTGTAAGCTGAACTTTCCCCATCTTTTCAGTCTCGCATTGTTGTCAAAAACAGTGAAATCAATGCAAGTGGAGTGGTTTCAGATGGTTACATTGTAAGTTCATTTCATAAGGGTTTACCTTGTATCAAGAATAACAATTTGTGAAGCATTTCGTTGAGTGTTTATTTCAGAATGACTGGAGAGATACTTTACATGAGTAGTTCCTGCAATTATTGTTGTAAAGAGAACAATGATGTTTCCAATGTATCTGCAATGACCAGATCTTAAAATGTCTACTAATTTTCATTTAATTATTTGGCATCTCATATTGTCCAGTAAATTTTAAATGTCTCTTTTCTAACTAATCTAAAAATTACTTCAATTGACTGTTTCAATAATAGGATGCAATCATGTATGTTATTGATAATTTGATTTATTCACTTACCCCGATTACTCTGTATCTAAGCAACTGTGCCTGCAACAAGGTATCTGATTTACAGAGGACTGATAAGTGGCTTGTTGTGTGTTCAGTTTATTAAAGTACAAATTTCCTCAAAAAAAGCATAGATGTATGTATAGATTTCTTAGAATCTTCTGGATAACCATGTTTGAGTGGTGCTTTACACGAGACTCTGGCCCTGGAAGGTGGGGTAGCAGTGTTTAAATGTTGAAATTACATCTTTATATAAGCATCTCTAACCTGGCATTCAGCAAAGGGGAGAGGGGAGATTGAAGACAGCGAAGTTCTTTCAGCCTCCCTCTGAGCTTACTGAGCTTTACTTCTTGTTTTTCACTAGTAAAAAGTAGGCTGAAATGTGGATACTTCTCCTTACAGAACAAAGCAAACATGGGCAATTTTTTTGCAATCTATGCCTGAATGCTACTGTTTTCCTTTCCCAAAGTGTCTTGCCTATTTCAAACCTGACATTATCAATGGAAGATATACTTGTCTGAATAAGTTCATTGTGTGAGAGAAAAGAAGAAGAAATGAGAAATGACTTTTCAAAACTACTGTGAATATAAGCTCAAATAATTGTCCACATTTGAGTTTAACAGTGTGTTTTCCTATTTCCAGTGAAAAGGAACCCAAAAATGTTAGAGACCTTCAGCTATGGCTTTATGAATATTCACAATTTACACAATTTATACTTTGTATTTCAAAGGAGATAGACATCTTCAGTTATCACTTCAGACATGTTCTGGATGTCATGAGCTGTCACTACCAGGGAAGTGAAGACAGACCATATTACTAGAAGAATCATGTAGCAGGCTTATGCTTTAATTTAATGAGTTTTATTGTTAGTTATTGTTTTGGTTTGTTTTTTATTTTTCCCACAATTTTCAGCTAGAAGAAGAAATATTTGTGTCAGTGGAGGTTGCTCCTGTTTTAACCAGTTTCAATTATGTATGAAAGATTTCATCATGTCATTTACAAAAAGTTTGATTTTTAGTGGCATATATTTGATTATATTATTAGAAATTTTAGTATCATAGGAAGTGGTACTGTAGAAAGCGTATTTTGAGCAGTATACAGCAGCGGAGACCTAGTTTTTCCCAAAAGCCATTTTCAAGAGTGGTTTCCCTGAGAATGCAGCCATGAAGATGTTTCTCATTATCACCTTTACCTAGCTTCAGGCAAAGCTTTAGGATGCAATAAAGTACCTGCTTTNTTTTTTTTTTTTTTTTTTTTGCACGTTCAGCTGTCTGACAAAGTTTCAGGAGAAAACTGAGCTTAAAAAAACTGCCTCTTAGTAGATTGGTCTGAGACAGCGAGTGTGGGGAATTTTTTTTTGGTGTTTCTTTGTGGGTTTTGTGTTTTTTTTTTGTTTTGTTTTGTTTTGTTTTGTTTTGTTTTGTTTTGTTTTGTTTTGTTTTGTTTTGTTTTGTTTTGTTTTGTTTTGTTTTGTTTTGTTTTGTTTTGTTTTGTTTTGTTTTGTTTTGTTTTGTTTTGTTTTGTTTTGTTTTGTTTTGTTTCTTTGGTCTGTGTGGCTTTTTATTTGGTCTGTGTGTTTGGGTTTTTGTTCTTTTTTTTTCGTTGGTTTTACAATACTTTTTCTCCCCCCTGCCCTCCCCTCCTTTGCATACTTCCCTCTTCCCTATTGAAGAAGTGGAGTTGTGTGTTCTGGAAATGGTCTGGTAAATCAGGAATTTTGTGTTTCACTGAGGTTTTTTTGTACCTCTAAGTCCTCATTTATACCCAAATTGCACTGCCTCGTGGTTCCTCTGTAAACCTTTTCTATAAATTTTAGGGGTCTGATCGCCTAGAAATACAGAGATGGGGAAATTGGCAAAAGGTATTGCTGAAAGAGAAGAAAAGCAAGGAAGTGAGCTAAATATTCAGTGTGTGTCATAACAAAACCATAGATTATGTAGTGTCTCTGTTCTCTTGGAGAAGTGTTTGGGGAATAAAGCTGCCTATGAAATTCAATTATCTTGAAAAATGAGGAAGGAACTGGTGTGTCAATGGGGGAGATATTTACTTCCTGGCAGAATATGCTCATCTTCAAGAGGGAGCTGACCAGTGGTAGTTTGTGCACATCCACACAGGCACATTTTTTTTTTAAAACCTCGGGACAGTAACTGCTCTGGTACAGTATCAACCATTCAGACTGATTGTCCAGATGTTGAATTTAAAATCGTTGGAGGAATAAAAGGGCTGAATAGTACTAAAAGCAAACTGTAGCTTAATACAGATTTCAAAGCTTAATTAAATGGTAAGGTGAATAACCTATTACAGAGGCTTTCTTCTGAAATAAAAGGAGGAAAAGAAAAGGGGCACAATCGTGAGTCTCTATTCTTCTGTTTCTGTCTAGGGTGACTACCATTGGAAACTTAAAATATAATTTCAATAACATAATTAACACCCTTAGATTTATCATAATTTTGTCTAACACTACAGAAAGCATGAGGGCATGAAAAAGAAATGCACTGTATAACAATCATATTTTTTATTGGATCCAGATAGAAATTATAGAAAACAGTGACACAGATTAGCAGTGTTGCTTTCCATCTGTAAAATTAAGAGAAGCTACAAAAAGGAAACACACAACTAAGGCATTCATTCAGGAATAATTTCATATAGAATAATTTGTTGGGAGGTTTTAAGTGACAGGGGTTCAGGAAAAAAAACACCCAGCATTTCTAGGTAATTTGTCATGTAAGTAGTATAACTCACTTACCACTTATACTTCCTTTTCTCCTCTGTCACCAATTCGAATCTAAATGAGCTGGGAAGTGACTGCAATAATTTCTTTCAGAAGCCTAATTAGCGGCTTAAACTACTGATTTTGGGGAGTTTTGTTGAGATGGGTGTATCCCAGGTGCAGTTTAAGGAACGTGTTCTCCATATGAAAAACCTGGCACTCAACAACGTTCCCACTTAAAAACAAGGTGAAATGAGCATGGGGACTGGTTTAACCTCTTTAGCAATCGCTGCGCTGAGACAGTTTCTGGCACTCTGAGCAGTCATGTTCCTCAGTGCAGGCTTCTTTATATTCATCTTTCATCTGTCTTGTAGACTGTAAATTCTGCGATCCAGAACCATCTTTCATCAGTGTTTTGTAGAAGAGTAGCACAGTGAGTTTTGAGCCAGGACTCCAATATGAATAATAAATACAGTTCTGATAAGATACTGTAGTTCTGAAGATAGAAAAAGATTCAATGCAACAACATATCAATGACTTTTATGATGTTATATAGACAAGTTGAAAAGTTTGGGTTTGTTCTGCATCAGCCCTGCTGAGAAACACAAGCAAACACTAATTGTTTTTTGTCTCTCACATGCTGCTGACTGGATGTCCATGGGACCATTTGAAAAATTAAGTCAGTGCTATCCTTGTATCCTTGCAGCTCGCTGATCACAGGTCACCCACTGGAAGACAGAATTATTAAATACTGGAAACCAATTCTGTAATAAAATCGCGCTTCTGACCTAGTAACAGAGATCCGGCCTAGCGATGCCAGTAACAGACGTGTATGGTGAAATAATGTTGCCCATTGGGTCCATAATTTCAGTAAGATCAGTTACTCAGTAACTACAGATTTCAGAATAATTTTCTGGATTGTAGGGTGGGGGGAGGAATTACGGAAACATGAGCAAAACAAAGGCTTTCAAGTTGCCTTTGTCAGTCCTTGTTCAGTTTTTCTGTGTTTTTAAAGAGAATGTTCTCCTTACCTGCAGCCAGGTTGTAGGATTCAAACTGGTCCTGACCTTTGTGTTCAGTTTCCTAGTCCTTTTTAAGTAATCTCTGGTAAGGACATCCTACATGGTCACAGACAGCTCCACTTCCCTTTTCTGAACTGTGAATGGAACGCTCATTTCAAGTGAATGTTCCTGTAAGAAGGAAGGCAGAAGTTTTCAGGAGGAGAAAGGGTGGTAATACCTATTCTAAATGAGGCTCAGTAGCACATGGCCAATTTTTGATAAAACCAACACATCAAGGAAAGAATAAATTCAATTGTAGGACAAGAAATTAATATGAAACTTGGTTTGGGTTTCCTGTAAGCCTCATTGTTCCCCTGAGAACCAAAGAGGGGGAACCCCACCCTTGTAATGACTAATGAAAGTAATCACTGTGATTCCAAGGAGCTCAAATGTCAGCCTGGCAGGGCAGAAAATTTTATCCTCATAACAACAACAAAAATCTTTGTTCAGTTTTGAGAAACTGGGGGAAGAGTGAATTGCTGTTGTGTGTAATGTTTGTTTAAAGTCCTCAATCTGGTAGATGAAGGAGGAGAGCAGGATAACATGTAGTGGAAAAGCACATATAGTTTCCAGTTCTTTGGGGACAGAGTTGCCTGAAGGTGGTTTCTTTTATAAGGATGAGCAGCACAGTAGGAAAATATACTGAGAATATCCTGTGTCTCTTTGAAGATTTTTTTTTTTTTATCTT
>VZTI01002590.1:595399-683796 GCA_013397865.1 Struthidea cinerea | reverse complement strand
TTTTTTTTTTTTTTTTTTTTTTTTTGGTACATGAGGCAGTATTGTGAAATCCTGGTACAGGCTTTTTAATTTTTATTCTGCTCTGTAAGGTTAGCACCTCTCTTCATCGCACATCCCTGTAACCTCTTCAGTGCATAAATTCTTCCTTAGTCATTCAGGTACCTTCTTCAGTGCTGATCTGCCATCTGTAATATGACCAGTACAGGTGTGCAATACTGTAGATTTTCTGCCTGCATTACTTTTGAAAAAGTTCCAGGGTATTTTGGTTGGTTAGTTGCCATAGTTGAAAAAATGAAAAATATATTTTTTCCATATTTCTTCCTGTATTAAATTATTACGTGTTGAAAGGTTGTATGCTAGTGACATAAACATCCCAGTGTCTTTGTCAACTCAGATCTAAACTGCTGCTTGTTGTCCAAGCACTAACAACTTGGTGTTGGTATATAGCAAAAGAAGATTTTGCGAACCCTCATCACTTTGAAGTCACTGTTTTTATTTGTTAATCTCTTGTAAGCGTTAGATAATTAAGATATTGTTTGAGAAGACTGTTGAGCTACAGTATGAAATAGATTTTATCATAAGAATATTTCCATTATTGAGCTGGATTTGGAAAAGATATAACTCCAAATCTCTGCCCACTGGTTCAGGTAAGTTGGACAGGTAAACTTTGCCCAAGGTGAAACACAGAATGCTGTTTCAAATAACTGGAACCAAGCTCAAAAAAATGTTTCAAGCTGGTGACAAGTTGCATCCCCAGGCAAGCTCTGTTACTGTGAAGGCTGTTTTAATCAGACCTACTTTTTTAACTGTCCTCCCGAGTATGACAGCTGCCTGTGCCAGGAAAGGTGTTTAGGTTTTGCACATGCATTGTGTTCACACAGCAGAAACTGGAATCGAGCTAAGGTTAGGTAGGATTATGGTGGGGGAATAAACAGTGAATGGGGATGTGTCGGGGTGTGCCACTGGGGTAACAAGAAGGAGTATGCAGGAGTGCAAGACAAGAAAAAGGAGCGTGAAGGAAGGGCTGGTGCAGTGTGGAGCGAAGGACTGAGGGGTGGGAGTGGGGCACAGGTGGTTATTGGGAGGCACTGGGGAGAAGGATGGAAGCTGTGCACACAAGCTGCTGGCTAGCAGCTCTTGGCACCTGGAGGAGGAGGCTATAGGGATGAGTTTGGTGCCAGCTGGCTGTGGGGGCTGTTCTTAGAGAAGGATGTGAGAGGAAGTGGGTTTTTGCGGCAAGACACAGGGTAATTTCTTGGGGCTTACCATGGCTTGGGTGAGCACCTAAATATAGGAGCCCACTCATCAGGACCACCACTTTCAGAGAACGGCTCCTTCTGCTTATTTCACTTCGTGATTGGGTGTGTAAAAAGGAATTTTCCGCATGCTCTCAAATGCAACTGATTCATCTTGGAGAGAGAGGAGATGGCGAGGTGATCTTTGAATTAGTGCCCGCCTTCTGCTCTCTATTTTTGAGGGCTATGTGTGTTTGCCAAGATGTAGGGTAATGTTGAAAAGGATAATTAATTAAACAAGCAAGATCCTTAATTGCAGGGGGTCTTTATGCTTCTGTCAGCATGCTTTTAAAAATGGCTCGTGCCATCACATTTCTGTGACTAAGGAAAATACTGTTTCCTGCTTTTTCAGGCAAAAAGGGCGGATAGTTCAATGTAATATGATAGGGTGTTGATGCCCCTGTGACGTTGCTGCTGACTATCAGCGGTACCAGTGAAAGGATCCTGATGGCTGTCGCACTGCTCTGCTCCTGAATCCTCTGTCCCTGTGCATGAAGGTCACATAGATTTTTGTTTGGCTCTCACTTGCACTGAAATATCCATCAGTTACAAACTTATTGGCAGCCCAAAAGCCTGAAGAGGCCTGAGCCTGTAGGTTACAGTGCTCTGTCTCTGCACAGCTGTGGAGGTGAACACCAAATGCTGTCAGACACTCACGGCAGCATGCTGGCTTGGGGGATGTGCGCCTGCACTCCAGGGTGCTTATGTGCTCAGAAACCTTTGTTTAGAAATTCCTCCAGCAGCTCCTTTACAAGCTTCATCTCTTAAAGTCTAATCCCTTGTTGTAATGCACATAACAATAACAAGATATGGATCAGTGACAGATGGATACTTTCATACTTGGCATATGGTGTGTTATGAGCCTTCTCCCATGATATTGAAGCTGATGAGTCTTTCCGTTGAATTCACTGAGCTTTGGATCAGGCCCTGGAAAAAAATGAGTGTAATTCTAAAGACAGCTTGAAATTAAAAGGGGGGGGGGGAATAAAATCACTTTAAACCTTCTTTTTTTTTTCTTTTTGCCTCTGTAGAAGTCTGTGATTTTTTGTTACATATTGTAACTGAGTTGGAAAGACAGGCACATGGGATCATACCAATAAAGAGGATTCCACAATGGGAGAAAACTTCTTCTTAGTGTATAAATCTTCAGCTTTAATAAGTGATGTTTGAGAGTTAGAATCTGACTGACTCTGCAGGCAGTGAGGCATAACAAAGCTGGAAATGTTGAAGTGACTGGAAAATATATGAATTATGGCAAACACCTTGCCTCTAAATACTTAAAATTCCCATTTGGCTCCATTTTAAATTTCCTCAGAGAATACAACTTAGCAAAATTGTCTTTGAGGAATTTAGAAGTATTTTACTCAATTAATGCCTTATTTTAACATTATATTAAGAAGTATTTTTATGATTAACAGCACACAGTTAATTTGCATAAATAATGTGTTTAAAATTTTGACTGTGTCACAAGACTTTAAAAAAAATCATTTTAGGGATTTTTTATACTAAATTTTATGTGAATTTCAGTTTGATTCTCACTGCAGCCTGCATCAAATACATAAGATTCACCGTAAGCAGCTGACAACAAAAATATCTTATTGATGAAGACAACTGTGTGGTATTTAATGGATCATATAATTCATAATTTACCATAAGTGGAAGATGGCTCCCTAATAAGAACATTGAAAAAGAGAGATTTGTAGGGAATGTAGTTTTGGTATTGAGTAACCTACAGTCTCTTCTTATGTTGCTGCTGACAGATGATTCCAAGCCTAAGGAATCATTTCTTTGGTGCTACCCTCTGTCAGGGACCTGTTCAGAACCTGGGATCATCTACAGAGGTGGCTTTGGTCATAGAATAGCAGGTTGGAAGGGACCTTAAGGATCATCTGGTCCAAATTTTCTTGGCAAAATATGGTTTAGACAGGATGGCTCAACATGCAGATGTGACAGGTTGCCAGTTGGAAAAGGAGCTGTTTGCCACCACCCTCTGGGTGTGACCTGTCAGCCAGTTCCCCACCCACCACTTGTCCAGGCCATAACACATCAGCTTTTCTAGGAGGGGTCTGTGGGAAACCATGTCAAAAGCTTTGAGGAAGTCCAGGTGGAAAATGTCCGTGTCTCATCCCACATCCACTGAGTAGGTTTCTTTGTTATATGAGGTGAGCAGGTTTGTCAAGCACAATTTGCCCTTGGTGAATCCATGTTGTCTTTTCCAATCACGTGCTTCATCTGACTGGTGATAGCCCCCAAGAGGGATTTGTTCCATAACTTTTCTAGGGCCTGAAACAGACTGATGGGCCTCTAACTGCCGAGCTCCTCTCCTCTCTGCATGCGCTGGTGGGTGCCCTTGTAGCTCCCAGTGGATATTTGTCTGCTTTTCCGTGTCTGGAACAATTCTCCTTTGGTTTTGAGCAGACTCTGAAGCTCACATTGAAGCCAAGGGGGTGCTCCACTTGCTTCCCTTGCCTTTAAAGGGGATGAGATGTTTCTGTGCTTCCACGGGAGGATTAGTGAAAAATGCCCAGCACTCACCAGCTCCTTTAGCCTCCATGAAAGATCCCATGGCGTCCCTCCCAACAGAGTTCTGAGCAGTCTGCAAGGTTAAATTTTTCCTTGGAGACGACCCCTCTGATCTTGACTCAGAGGTGTTTGATAAGGCCTCCCACAATTGCTATAGTTGACTTCTATTCATTGAAGGTTCATAGCACAGAAGACCCCTCGTCTTCTTCCTTGCCTTTCTTTATGAAATAGCCTACAACCACCCATCCTGATCCTTCAGGCATGCGGCACACGGGCATGAGCCGCTCTCCCAGAATCCAGCTGCTCCTGAGGAGCTTTGATGCCTGCCTTTCCTTAAAGCCAATGATTAAATGTTTTGCACACAGGCTTATGCTCCAAATGTGTGACGTTTTTATGATGAGATCATATTTACTGTTCAGTGCTGCTCCCTTTTTTGTTTACAGATGATAACATTAGGACTGTAGCTCAATGAACTGTACTCTTTGGAAATAAAAATAGCTCCAAGATGTAGTTTCTAATGAAGAAAACCATGAACTTTGCTTATATATGGACAAAGTTTTAATTTTTTTTCCTCCTGGATTGTATTACTTGAGTTCTGGCTGTGGTATTTGGGAAAATTTACAGGTCAGCTTTTTTTCTGGTATGCACTAATTTTTATTTAATAGGTTATTATATTCTATAGTGCTTTTTGATATAAGGAAAAGAGCTTAGCTTGTTACTAGCTTAACTCCATGCTAGAAAAATGAGTTGTGCTCTTTGTAATGTCCTGTTTCGAATGAGAATTACATATATTTTATCAAAACATGCACAGATTACTTGATTTAAATGCTGATTGATAAATTTCAAGTCTCTCCTGAATGGGCACGGCAAGGTGCTGGTAGAGCAGTGCATTCCAAATAGCTTGACTGTGGTTTCTTTCTCTTCACAGTTGTTGTTCAAAACACATAAAGAGTTTGGAAGCACTGTAGTGAGAGATTTCATGTTGCTGGTTCTAGAAATTCCTCCAGAAGGAATTTATAATAGGCTTCTCTGGGATGGCCGTGAACACTTCCCAGCTGTAAAGATGTGGATCAGTGCTGACTGGCTTTCCTCTAGGCTTGATCCTTCTTCTAGTTTGCCTTACCTTTCCCACAGTACATTTTTGTGATACCAATTCCAAAATAATCTAGAAATCAAAGTTAGTTGAATACAAACAGTAGCAGACTAGAAATGATCAGAAGCATGGTCTCAGCATGCTTCTGAAACCTGCTGGCCAGAGGAATCACTCCTCTGCTGTTCCTCACCTCTCCCAGCGAAGTGAAGAGCATAATGTTTGTATTGCTCTCATTGGAGCTGGAATTAAATTGTTCTGTGATGATCTTGATCTACTTTTCCCTACTCTTAAAACTAGCTGTAGATGAACAAACTTGAAGCTTTCAGACACCCACAGCTACTGAAATCCATGAGGTTCTGTAACTCTGAAAGGTAATAACTGGCTTCAATCTTTGTAGTATTGTTTTCAAAAATTATAGGTAGATGGAGTAAGAAAAATAGCATACAGAATTTCTAACATGTTTTAGGGGAAAATGCAGAGAAGAGAAGCTGTAATCTCCAGGCTTGTGTTTAATGCTGGGAAATTGAATACAGTGGTTGCCAGTTTGGTCTTTCCCTGCTTTGTTCTGTGCCTTTGGGGAAGCTGCTGGACATGTGTGCTTGCTTTCTGTATTGCAGAGATAGCACTGAGTTACCTCTCTCTGGAGAGTGCTGGTGTAACAGGTAACATGGCCACAGGACTCTGCACACATCAAGCCCTGGAACTGTTTTCTTCTTTCTCTTTTTTCTCTTCATTCATTCATAGCAGGTCTCGCTTGCAGAATTGTGTAATAAACCGAGCCACAATAAAAATTTAATTTGAAATGAAATTAGGCTTATAGATATTGTTACCTTTGTTTACTATACTCCATTGGCACAGGCTCAAAAAAAAGGTGTATTATTTTACCAGGGGAAAAACAAAAGGCGGAAGTGTTTTCAAAAACTGGTTATTTTTTTAATTTTTATTTTTATTTTTATTTCTCTAATTACTCTTTAAGAAAATTATGTATTTGAATCTGGTACAGGAATAAAAAAGANTTTTTATATTTTTTAATTTTTATTTCTCTAATTAGTCTTTAAGAAAATTACGTATTTGAATCTAGTACAGGATTAAAAAAGAGACTGCCTGAAATTGCAAAGTAAAATTACTACATGACTTTTTTTTGGTCTTAAACTGTCTTGTCATATATATTTAACCAGTTTTTGGCTACTTATTGCTCGCCTGGTAGCTTTATTACCCTTTTTTAATCTATAATTATTTTGTATGTTTGCTTTTCTGTGATGGATCCATACACTTATATGTCTTTGAAGCTCTCTTAAGATGTACAGTTCTGCTCTGCGTGGTTAGGCAGCTTGGCCAGAGCAGTTTCAGCATGCAAACAGTAAAAATAATTAAAATGGGCCGCTTTTGCATAAGAAGCTTTTGATTACTCCAAGTTTTCGATGGAATTGTGCCGTGGGATTCCAGACGCCACCTGTCGGGGATGCTGAAGACTGCGAGCAGCTCCTGCCTCGGGAGTGCAGGTGTTATAAATATAAATAATGCAAGAGATTTTAATACCACGGAGCGTATAATCGAGCATAAATAATTGGTTTTCTCCAGGTCAGTGGTTTATGCCGAATAACTTGATTTGCTTCAGTCTTTGACATAAGGCTGTGTTCTGGTCTTCTCCAAAGACGCGGAATTGTTTTAGAAGTAATTGATTTAGTCCTGTAATTTTTGCTTGGGCTCAGTTTCCCATGGTTTCCGGAAATCTGATTGCAAGGTCTGTTCTCATAGGTGCTGGGCAATGTCTCTGCATTTCTTCAGCTCTGAGCCTTCCCTCTGCCTCACGGACCCACGCTCCCAGAGGAGCGGTGCGGCTGGAAGGGAGCTGCGCTCGGGCTCCGTGCGAGGTCAGGCACGTCCGGAGCGGCTCCTTCTGCTCCTGCTCAGGCCTCTCTGGGAGCTCATCCATGAAATGCCTTCCACAGTTCCAGCATTTCCTTCGTTTTGGTTGTGATAATACCTTCGCTGTGTCATTTCTATTTTCCTTTTAAATTAACAGATAGGTAGAAATGTGTTGGGTGCGTTGGAGTTTTGGTTGGTTGGTTTTGTTTCGGTGGGGTTTTTTTTGTTTGTTTGGGAGAGGAGATGTTCACTGGCTTGTTCAGGCTTGAGAATTGGTGTCCTTCTGGACTAAACCACCATGTGATTTTTTCACTTATTTTTCCTAGCAGCAAGGATGAGTGGTAATCTTATAAACTCAATTATAATGCCTTGAATTTTTAATTTACGTTGTTTTACATTATCTTTAGGCTGATCTCATAAATCCTTTATAAACAGCTGAAGATAATAACTTTCCTAAGGGGGGGGGAAAAAAAAACCTAAGTTTTTTTTCTAAGCACTTTTAATTATTTTTATTTTATTATGTAAGAAGGAAAAACATGGCTATTAAATAATATTATTTGGGTTTTTTTTCCTGGTGTCATATAAGCCCCTTCAGGTACAATAATCTACTCATTGAATATCATTTATTGTATTATGGCTAAAGGGAAGGAAAAGCTACTTATTATTCTGTCTGTTGTCTGGGACAAGGCATCAGACTATGTGGACCTTTTACTTACTCTCTTACGGATAAGAATAGTATTTTGATTTTTGTTAGAAAGTAGCATTGGAAACACTACTGAGATGCAATATCAAAAACTTTTGTTAAAATATTTTAAAACATTAAGTTCTGGGAAGACTTGCTGCTAATTTTAGTAGTCCAAACTTATTTTCTACATGACTGAATCCAGAGATTAAGTTTCAGTCAATTACTTTAAAATAAGATTGGGTCTGAAGAACATGCAGAGTTTTAGAGACAAGATTTCACCTTTATCAAGCTAAGCACCTCAGTAGTACACATTGTGACTTGAAGCAGAATAATTTTGAATGTGCAGAGTTTCCCAATGGGATTTTTGTACTTGACTCTTTTATTATACCCTCAAAGAGAGAGAAGAGAGAATAACACATCCTCTCTTTTATCCGTTTTGGTTCTGTGGTAACAGGCATTTTTAAACTGCAGGACATATTTGTACTTTCTGCAGTTTTCTTTGCAGTTTTGATTGTACTTTGAGTTATTTTACTCCCAAAGCAAACAGTGTCTGTTTGACCGAAGAGTTCTCCGAGACTGCCGTGATTTCTTCAGGCTTGTTATCTGCAGAAAGCTAACCAGACTAATTTGTGTTGGGAACAAAAGAATAAAAATCCTACCTGCCATTGTTAGGCATCCATGTGCTTTGCTGCTTACTCAGCCTGTGTGGAGACATTAGTTTGCACAGAAACAAAAGCACTTTGTTGTTGTTTGGTTTTGGTTTTGGGGTTTTGTTTGTGTGTGGTTGTTTGTTTGTTTTTTTTTTTAATCCACATCCTGTTGATTGTGTGTCAGGTCAGAAATTCTGTGATTATGTTAACTGACTTACTGGGAAAAGGAAAAAAGAAAAGTTTTTGCTGGGTTATGGGCAATTTTTCCTGTACCCATACACATATTCCAAAACTAACATCATGGGAATATCTTGATTTCTACTTTCTTAAAATTTCTCCTGTGGTGATATGTATTCTAATCCTTGTTTCCTGAATGGAGCTACTGATCTACTATTAGTACTGGGATGACCTGGTGGATTTAATATCCTGCCTTTTCCCAGTTCTGGACTGCTATGTTCAGACTGTAAAATTTAATTTTAGGAACTGTGATGAAAAGTAAAATGGGTAAACAGTGTACTTTTTTGAAAGCCTTGGTATTTCACTGTTGTAAATACATGAAAAGCAACTTCTGTGTTTGATGGTTTATTTTGCAATGCAGGAATTTAGATTCCCCTTGGCACTCATGGTCAATATGAGGCAAATCAGTTTTAATAATGAAACATATCTCACTCTCTGGGTAACTCCAAGATCTTTCAAAAAATTAGAAGTTTGTATTTATAAGAATAAGAATGGGCGAATCCTCTACCCCCTCCTCTCAATATTGTCATAGAAAAGGCTTAAGGTGGGCCAGAAAATTTGGAAATACTTTTCTAAAAATAAATCTTCATTTTGTGATTTATGATTGTGTCCTTAAACTAAAGGTTATCCTGTTCCATTGCAGGTTCTCATTTTATTTGGTTTGAGTGAGTAATGTGAGTCACTACTTGCTTCTGAATACTTCTGTCTGATTTATCATGGGTGACACAGTCGTCTGCGTCAGCCCTGCTTTCACAGAATCTGCCCAATTTCCTTTGGTGGTCTTAGATGTTTATTACTGTCATGCCTTTGCAAGTCAAGAAAGGCAGGTGATGTTTTTGGGTAGTTGCTGGAGGACTCAAAGCCCACAGGACAGAGCAGGCTCCCTCTGCAGCCTGTTGCAGGGTGGGCAGGGGTGAGGTGGTGGCTGCCAGCTCCGCAGCAGTGGCAGATAACCCTCCCTGAGTCCCCGTCCCCTGAGGTGAGCTGCACAATGAGAGCTGTTTCACATGGCAGAACCAGAGCTAATGTGGTGCTGGAAATACCACTCAGAACTAGCAGATGTGGCTTCTCTTCTTAAAGGAGGGATGGAAAGCTGGAAAGTGATAGAGCCTTCTCTGACCTTCAGCTATCATCTCAACAGCATTATGAAACAAACACTGATGGAAGGAGAAGATAAAGGTAAGCAGAAAAACAGAGAATCAATTGATGTGTAAAAAAAGTTGTCCAAAGGCAGCTCATTTCAAAACTAGCATGATGTCTTGAGCTGAGGATTTCCAGCAGATTGTGGTGGGAGCCTCTGAGATGAGAGACAGGCTGTTTGTGAAGACTAGCTGAGGGACAGTTCTTGGGTTTTATTTGTTTGTTTGTTACATTTTGGTCTAGAAACTTTTCTTGGTAGGTGAACTCTGCCATAGTTTGCTGGTGTGTAATGCTAGGGAGGCACTGTTGGTGGGAGGAGGAATTAATTACGTGATCATTCTTAAGAATTTGGTTACCAGTGGAGCCTGGGGAGCTGAACCAGGAGAACACTGGCACTGGAACAGCATGCATCAGTAAGGTGGTGTAGTTTGGAGAATGACAAATAAGATGCAAAGATATTAAATATTGCCAGCTCAATCATTGTCCAAATGTATCTGCATGTCTGATGTACTAACAGGAGAGAGATCTACTGACTGTGTGAGCCTTGATAAATGTGTTTTTGGAAGATAAGGACTTCTGCAGGCTTCCCTGGTCTGTCTCAGAAGGTGCAGGGAGCATGTGCTTTTTGGGACAAACATTCCCTGCAGCTGGAATTGCTGGCTTCCTTCACACCCTCAGCCCTGCCAAAGTCTGCCACAGATTATTTTGAAAAGGCTGCCATTTTTCTTAGCCCCTCAGGGCACAACCCCTTCCACAGGAGTTAATGGGCATGTAAAAGAAAAAATGAAAACCCAGAGTGAGAAGAGTGAACACCTGCAGGGCATGGCTGTAGTCTATGTAAACAAGCAGGAAGGAAATGTCTTGGATTCTTATTTGACTTCTGCTTGTGGGACAGGTCAGTTTAGCAGTATGGCAATTCAAACTGAGCATAGCCAACAGCCACTTTTTGAACAAAAGGATTGTCCTTTTACTTCAAATTCAGCTTTTAGTGAGGATGTTTGGATGTAAGAGTGATAAAAAAAATTACCATGTAAATGGAAAATTAAAATAAGAATTAGCTACACCTATATTTTAATACCTGCTAGTTGAAATAGCACCTTTCAGCTTCCGTGAGTTATATAAACATTAAGTTGTATTCATTGTGTCCCAGAGAGATAAGTGTTATTAACTTGATAAACAATAATATTAAGTAAATTATTTCTTATTTTCCCCCTTGCTGTTTTCATTATTACTTTGAATGTTTGAAAATAATTTCCGTTATGCAGCTTTGATTTCCACATTAAAAAATTATAAAGCCCTGAAATAAATTTATTATTAATTAGGCATGCTTTATTTTATTTAATCCTCTTTCAGTTTGAATGGAATGTCTTCATTCTTTCTGATACATTAGGAAAAGTGTATTGATTTCTTAAGTTCTCAATCTAATGGCCAATAGCAACTGAAAGGTATTAAATTGCAGTTTGAAAAGAAAAAAACCCAACCCATTCCATATTTTGAGAGTGCTCTATGAAATGAAGAAAATAAAAGTGTTATATTTTATACATAACATATCTATTACTAAATATATGTATATACACTGTTTTATGAAGCTTCAACCCCTGTAACTTCTCATTAAATTACAGAAAATACAGACAAAATATATTTTTCTTCTGTTTTTGAGTTTAGATTTTCTTCTTGGTGAGTCTCTCGTCCATCCTCTTCCCTTCTGTTCACTCTGGAGTTTATTTTGCCAGTCTTAGCTCTGGATTACAGGGTAGAGAGGTAGCCTCTAGGGAATACCAGTTTGTATGTCACCGTCAGTGAGGCTTCTTCATTGATTGACATCCTGGACCTCCTAAAGAACAACTTCTGGCAGAAAAAAGCTTCTCCTCACATCTTTCTACTGTTTCTAACTTTAGGTATGACTGATGTTTACCTACCAGAGTGGTGGCTATCGGGTGCCTGCATATACAGCACCTGGCAGGATTTGTGACAGTGTTACTCTTTGTGATGTATTTACAGTTGTCTCTCAAACTTAAAATAACTAACTAGATAGACTTGTAAGAGACAGTTCCACAGACACAGTTAAAAGAAATCATCTTAGCCTGGGAGTCTGCTATAAATTCACTGTAAGTTTATAGGGCTCCTTTATTTCAGATGGCTGTTTCTGAAACGCCTGGCTGTTTCTGAAACGCCTGGCTGCTATTACAATTGCCTGAGCTTCTCAAGGGAGCTGGATATAAACATCACCCACCCAACAACTTCCTGGCCCTTTTCTTTTCTGCCCTTCACTCTTTTTAATAAGTGATTTTATGGGTTGTATAACTAAGTAGATTTTTTTCTTCCCTGCCTATGTTTAGACCTCCATTCTGAGCTATGTCGTCTTGCCATTATGGTTAAAGTACTAATCCTCTTTGTGACTTCCCTGAATCACATTTGCCTGTAATCTGGATGACCATGGTGACAATCTGTCAGGAAGTCCTTGATGCTCAAGGTTTTCCATGTTGACTGCAGGCTTCCTAGCAGACCCTGCCTCCTGATGATGTGTGGTTTTCCAGCTGTGCCCTTGCTAGCAGTGACCACTCATGGGTGTGCGACCCTGGGCAGTAACTTCTCAGAGTTTGTGAAGGGCATGAAATACAACTTTCTTCTGCAGCACTCTGGCCTGAGTGATGCTGTGTGTTTTATCTTTATTGTGTTGGGAGGCTGCTGAGTTTTATCTTCTCAGTAGGAACCCAAAAAACAATATGCTTCAGTTTATTGACGTGCTGCTACTATGAAAAGTAGTTAAATTGGTTAAACAGTTTTAATCACCAGATAGGAAAATCCTGGACCTTGAGGAAAAAATGCATAGCAGAGTAAATGTGAGCTGCTATTAGGATACTGAGAGATAAAACAATTCAGGATTAGAGAGACAATGTTTACGGTGAAAAATAATAGAGTTAGGAGTAAGCATAAAGCTTTTTAATATTAGCAGGAAAGATAGGCACCTGCAGTCATTTCTGTTAATGGACTGCTGGAGCCAACGCTTTCTTTGGGGAGGTATGGAGAAAACAATTGGGTTTTTTTGAGAAAGGCTTCTTACAGATTGCTTATGGAGCCTAAGGGATTTTAACAATAGATTTCCCATTAAAATGTGCAAACTATCTTCTTCCCTTGCCATGACAGGGATGGTAGGCAGTGCCTGCCTTAGCACAAAGGGCAGCCCAGCAGGAGCAGATCTGTGGGTCGAGACCCTGGGTGCTGAGATCCCCACTGTGCCGTGGGGCACCATGTCAAGGGGCTTCCTAGCTCTGGGCTGCACTGCACACACCTAATTGAAATGGAGAGCATTTGAAGATGCCCTATCTAATTTTGTCCAGTT
The DNA here is from genome assembly GCA_013397865.1 of Struthidea cinerea. NCBI lineage: Eukaryota > Metazoa > Chordata > Aves > Passeriformes > Corcoracidae > Struthidea > Struthidea cinerea. The sequence continues at coordinate 670,961 of VZTI01002590.1, read as the reverse complement.
GAGTCAAGTTCACTTTGTCCGAGTGCTCTGTGCTCTGGGAACCAAACCATGGACAGGTCAGACACAGGAGCAACTTGCTTTAATTGTGTGCTATGGAGTGTTCTTGCCTCTTCTCCCCAAAAGTCATCCAGGCATTTATTGTTATATTTTTACACCCCCACACTGTCATGTCTGAGTGTAACTTTGTATTTTAATGTCATCACTGTGAGACTGGCTTATGTTGAAAATTTTGTGTGTGGTTTTCTATGCAGAAATCATGTTCGTAAGCTCTTCAGCACAGGGACATTTCTGCTGTGGTTTTATTCATGTAACTTGTGTATTTCTTGAATAACCAGTGCTAAATATGAAAAGAAGCATAATGGTATGTCTATGTATGTTCAACATACTTTGATACATATGATTTATAAAATACAAAATTGCTGCTTTAGTCCAGATGGGTCATCTTTAAAGATCCTGATTTTGCATCCATGGGCATCAAAAGGAAAACAATACCACTGAGACTTTAAAGCTACGCATAGGCACTTAAAGAAATCAATGAGCAGTAGAGTCAAGCTGCTGTTGTAGATTCCACTCAGCAGTGAAGTGAAGCACCTCTTTTACGTGCCAGAAATATTTTGCTCAATCAAAAGTTCCTGATCCATAAGCACACTTGGCCAAAATTTTCCAAGGAACTTGGGAAGATACCCAGTGGGATTTACAAATGTGTACTAAGTGATTATCCTCAAAACATTCACTTTGAAATGGAAGCTAATGGTAAGCCCTCCAATGTATTAAATATCCTTGAATGTCTCCGTGGTATTTTATATAGCATCAGTTTTCTTGGCTTTGTTTGAAAAAGCACTTATAAACCTTCCACCTCACGTGTTTGTAGAACCCTTAAAATCAGAATTATCATCAAGCCCTTGATCCTGCTGGTGTACTTTCTAACTGACTATTGAATGGAACCCTATGCAATAATAGATTTGCATGTATGAATATTATTATCTGGAAACCTGGACATGTGTCTGGTCTTCTGCTCAAACAGAATGATGTCTTTTTTCACTGTCTTTATTGAAACTAGCAGGTGCTGGAATCCATTGCTGGGGAAAGGGTGCTCATGCAGGCACAGAAAGGATTGACTAAAATAGCATCCAGCCTGTACTGTGGTCAGGTCATTTTTTAGCCATATTTCCTGTTTATCATCCCATTTGCCCAACCTACTTCTTTCTGAATCCTGTGGAAATGAAGGATCAGAATACTTTGGTTTCTCATTCTAGGTATGATGGACAGCAGAGAGGAGGGGCCTGAGTCTCACCTTGAGGGCAGCTGAGTGTCAGGAGGGGCCACTCTTGGTCCTGAGAAACCCTTGAGGTTCTTCAACCACCACGGTTTCCTTTATGGGGACAGAGTCTACGACAGACCTGTAAGCAGGAGTTGGGAGGTGCTTGGGCTGTGTTTTTCCTTCTCCCAATACATGGATGGGCCATGGTGGAGGAACATGCTCAGTTTAGCCCCTTCCAAGCTGAGGTGCAGCATTAGTGTCTTTAAGGGAAATCACTAAGAAATGGATTTATAAACCATCCAGTTTTGATGGAAATGATTTGGAGGGTACTAAATGCTGTTTCAAAGCAGCAATGAACTTTTGAACCTTTCACTAATTGTCTTAAATAATGTATTTCTCTTGATACTTATCTGCCAGATAATCTACAGGGACTGACTTTTTTTTAAAAATCAATTAATTAAACCATTATTTATAATGGTTAATTTTCTTTGTGTAGTGTTTTGGAGGAGAAATACCACACTAAGTGAAGAATTGATTTAAAGACTTAAACTGCCAAGAATAATAGAAAATCTGTTGCTGCTTTCTTTATGTTGGTTTCTTGATATATTCTAGAAAGGGCATTAGCTGTAAATTTATGTTCTCCAGAATTGTGTTTCTGCTGATACAGTTCCTCTGGGCTGAATTCTAGTTTTCAGCTAGGTTTTCCTTTTAGTAGTAGCACATGTATAAGGTTAGGTGGAGGTGATTAGATCAAAAATTTACATTAAAAATGGTACACTTTATTTCATTCACCAGAGTACTTTCATATGGACTTATTTTCTGAAAAGATAATTTTTGTGTGTATATGTGTCTAAAATTGGACTAAAGGGTCCCCAGTAAAAGACAGCGCTGTGTTACCTGTTTTATGGGTAAATATGCACTTTGTTATTTGTAGCACAAATAAAATACTGAAAATAACTATGTCAGTGTTCCCACTACATAGCCACTTTGCCTGTTGGTGCCATGAAACATATGTAGTATTCCTTGAATCCTCTTGCTTCACATTCCCTAGCAGCCTAAATTACTGAAAGGGAAATGATGTGAGGCCCCTGAGAAAGTTTTAGAGAGTGTGCCCTAAGTTACTGGTCAAAATTAAAAGCACCAAGTGTTCCTGTTGCATCTTCTACAAACCTAACTCCGTGTCTCCAGCCTTCTGTGTTCTCACCTTTCATCCCTCAGTACAAGTCATGGCCTTCAGCTTTCTCCAACCATCTCACTGCTGGCTCTTGTCCAGGTGCTCCCTTCTCTGTGCCCTCCCCAGTGGAGTGCAGAGATGCCACCTTAGAGCAGCGAGTGCCTCTGGACCCAGGGATTCACAGGAGCTGCCGTCTCCAGGCTTCTGTAGGAAAGGAAACCTACTCAGGACCAACAATGTGTCCTGCAGGCAGTGTGTGCTTCGCTGGTGGTCCTTACTCTGCAATAGGTGATGTGAAGGGACATACAGGGGGGGCTTGAATTGGTTGGAGCCCAAAAATCTTTTGAAATGTGAAGAATCTAAGCAGTCTCTTGGCATGGTAGTGCATACGGCTGTTTGGGTATAGAAACTGTGTGAAAATATGAATCTTGTTTATTTAATGGTAACAACAGATAACTTTTTTCAATGTAGTATTTCTTGAAGTGTAAAGAAAATTTTTGTATTTTTCCCCCAGAAATGAGGATGACTAATATTTTTTAGAAAGAAAAAAGGAACTCTGAAATATTCATAGTCATAGTTATCAGGGTTATCTAAGAATATATGTTCTCTCAGGTGGTGGAGGAATTGAAAGGATAAAGTGAATTGAAGTAAATCCACTTGGGGAGGGAAAGGTGCATTGGGTATTAAGAAAGAATAATTGAATACATTGAAGGAAAAAAACATTGGTAGCACTAATATCTGTTTATCGATTTGCATTAAGTGAACCTTGACATTTTTGTTTCATGAAAAAAAGGGTTCATGTTTTAAGAGAAAAAATGTTGTTTGAGGGTCCTCTGGCCATAATTCAGTAAAAAAAAAAGATCAGAAAAACCTTTAAGATCATGAAGTCCAACTGTAAACACAGCACTGCAAGTCTTTGAAAGAAAGAACATTTTGTATATTGATAAAAAGTAGTACAATTTTTTTTTTCAGTTGAGATATAGAAAGAGAAGAATTGTGAAGGAAGAAGAAGAAACAAACAAAAAAACCCCAATCACACCCCACATCCCCCCAAAATGATAATTAAAGAAAAAAGGAAAAAGGTTGCTGGACATAATAGAAATTAATGTAATTTAACTTGTAATAATTAATTTCATTCTTTCTCTGTGTCTGCTTTTCTAGCTGTTCTCATTTAAAGGACTAGGCACAAATTGTATTGTATTTATTTTTTTTTTTTTTTTCCCCAGCCTCTGAGTTATTGGTTCTAAAACAATCCAGGTGGGTGGTAGCCAGAAATAACTGCATTCTCATATCTACTCACACTCCTGCCTTATGCAGCGGCATGTGATGTGTTTTGTGTGCCTGCTGTAAGTGACTCATCGCTTCTGCAGCTCCTGCCCTCGTAGCAGAAGCAGCAGAGTGGGGCTTGGGGAAGGTATCCCTTGCTGCTGTGCACTTCTCTCATGGCCAGAGGCTGTGCTGAAGTGACCCCTGTGCAGCCACCAGTGCCAGCCCCACAGCAGTCCCCAAACTGGACCCCTGCCCACACAGGGTTACCTCAGCAGGGCAAAGCTTCCCAGCCTCTTCCTTCTGCTTGCTTGTTTCTGGGCCGTTTGAAATGTATTGCCTCACTTGGGTTTATCTTTGCTAAATTTCAAGTTTATCTATACAAGTAATCTGTCCTGACTGCCCTGTCATTTGTCTTCCTTCTTCCCTGTGTTAGTAGTAGTAATAATAATAATAATAGTATGAAAGAACTTTATTAAACACTTTTCGAACACTGAACAGGTTATATTTAACTAAAGAGGTAGTTAAGAGAAGTGAATGAATTACTGAAGGTGAAAATTTAAAGCTAACCTTTAGGTCATCTATTCCTTTCCCCTTGTTATTATCTATTACTTATTTCGTAAGACCTTGTCCAACATGAATTCTTGTGAGTAGCCAAGCTTCCAACAATACCATGTTCAAGAGAGATTTATTTTCCTTTCATCAAAATGTCCTAATATTTATTTAGAACATATTGTAGGCTGTGCAGCAAGCCTTAAACCTGATGGAAACCCCAAAGGCAAGGAGAGGATGTTTGAGTGGGTGGTGCTGCAGGTCACTTCATTTTCCAGCTGCTTCACATAATTCAGGGAATGCCATAAACTTGAACTTAATCCATGCAGCATGTCTGTGCTGTTCTCCCTATAAACTGTCCCCTTTTTGCTGCTCTCTCCCCCTCATGATGGTTTGAGGTTGGCTGTTTCTAGAGAGATTTTGAGAAGTATGTATTTCAAAGCACATCCCTTGTGTGAGCTGGGTATGAACTGAAGATCTGTGGGTTTGATCTGCAATAAAATCTCCTCGAGCTTGTGGTGTCATTTCGACAGATGTGGCAGGGGGGTTGTTTGTAATCTTTTCTGTCTCGGTACTGGAGGCTTAAGCTGCAGCTGCAGACTAAGTCTAGAAATGGTCCTTTTTGAAAATTCATTGAAGTCAGTAGGAATGAAATATGGCAGAAGTCGCACCTGGGGCTGCCCATTAAACACAGGTGGGACCCACATGACATTAGCCTAAGGACCAGTGCCTGCTGCTCTGTGCTGCTGCTTCCTCCAGTCCTGGAGCTTCCCATCAGGAGCAGGCTGCAGCAGGGCTGCTCTGCTTGTGCAGGAGACTCATAAGCAAGATAAAAATGTTCCCAGCCAGCATTCTAGGAGCTGTTTTATGGACTTGTTAATGTAAGGATGGGCAGAACAATAGGATAGCCATGATAAATACCTGAGTTATTAATCGCAGAGCAGAGGGACTGCTGACTGGGTAGCAGTAAGTGCTGGTGTCACTTAGCTTATTTTACCTCTCTGGAGGGTAATAACTGGGTGTAATATATGGATGCAGTTGAGTACCTGTGCCACTGTGGTTTTTAGTTTTATTTCTATTTTTTTTATGAGAAATCCCTTGCCATCTGTGTGGGACACCACTTCACCAGCATGTCAAGAATCAATTATTTCCACAGAATCAGAGAATCATCTGGGTTGGAAGGGACCCAGAAGGATCCTCAAGCCCAGCTCTTAAGTGAACAGCCCACACGGGCATTGAACCCACAACCTTGGCAGTATTAGCACCATGCTCTGACCAACTGAGCTAATCCCAGGGTCTTTTTATTGCAGTTAAAGCATTTGAGGAGTAACCTCCTGCCTACAGCACTTCTCAGAATATGGGTAGTGATCTAATGAATGGTGATAGCGAAATTCAGGGGGTTTTTAATTATTTATTTTTGTTGGTTTTGAATATTGACTCTACTACTGGCTGTGACATAAATGGAAGCTAGTCTGATTCTTTGCATGCATTGGTGTGGGTGAGTGATCTCCAAATAACAGAATATGTTTTTGAGGAGCTTCAGCTCATAATTGCAGAAATTTTTTTCTAAGACAGTTTTTGACTAAAATCTCAAAAACATGCAACACTGACTTCTGTGTTAAAACAACAGATAGAGTTAGTGCTCTGTGCTCCTTACAGTTAAAGCCTCTGGGTGCCTCCTCAACATCAATTCATCCTAGTTTTCCAGACTGACTTTTTAAATGAAGGATGTATTGTGATTGCGTTAAGCTTTCCAGACTTAATGTTACTCTGCAGTTGCACATAGTGTTGACAGATCCTGGTCACTGAAGATACTGCTTTAAAAAGAAATAAATAATTTAATCTCTATTGGACTGTCTTCAGGTGAAATCTGGCAAATGATGTGGATGGGGCACTTGGACAGAAACCACTGCAGACAGGAGAGCCTTGTTCTATCAGCCAGAGAGATGGGAAGAGTATGAGACTTGCTTGCAGCTAATTATTGTTCATTATCATGTTGAATTACCAAAGTGTCAGATATATTAGAAAGGCTCTGTGATACTGCCTTGGGCATTTTTCCTTAGCAGTTCCTCAGAACAGTGAAGGAAATAGCCATTTGGATAATATTGGGATGGACGCAATTTTTACAGGTTTCATACTTGTAATAAAAAGTGCAGTGAAAATTGGCAGATAGGAAGGATGAGACAGTGTTGAGAATGCATTAAATCACCATGAATTTTGTGAAACAAGATGATGAAGTATATTAGAATAAGATGTAAAGCAGCTACATCTTACACCTAAAAAGGTGTTTTCCTTTCTCATGTTTGTCACATCTCTGATACTTTTTCTTACTTGTTGGTCTCCAGGTCTCATGCAGTATTTGTAACCTTGATCAGGTTTGTCTTGAGCTTAAGTTTGTGCTTTTAATTTAGTCCTCTGCACCTTTTGAGTGCTGCACTGTCTTTGTTACTCTTCCTTTGTGATTCTAACAGAAGATATTAACATTGATTGAAGTCTCTAGCAGCTTGTTCTATTTGCTTCGCAGGCATTTAGTCCTGTATTCACTTTCAATGTGACAATTAAAATCACTTTAGTTCATGTCACTGGAATTAATTGGCAGCATTGCAGGTGACTGGGAATTCAGCTGGCTCAGGACAGCAGTGCTTGGTAGGCTTCATGTCATCATACTTGTGATGGCCTAAAAAGTGAGTAAAGGAGAGTGAAAAATCTCCATGAAGTGATTTGAAGGTTTCTGAGTCTAAAAACCTTTAAGCAGATTATGTATTCCTTATAATGGGAAATGCACTTTGAAGTATAAACTGTCCAGGGAAATGTTTAGCAGAAACACATTTTTGCCTCACCTCTTAAATATCTACTCAAAATACATATGTAAAGTAATAGGGGTTTAATAGTTGATTGATAAATTGATTTTCCAGCTGCTGACTTCATAAGAAAAAATGTTGACTTTAATATTATGGTATATATAACTCAGGATCCACAGGAGCACAGATTTAACTTAGCAGCAGCTGTCAGAGCAGGAAGGGGAATTTCTTTTGATGCCGTAGGGATGTAGTAGTCTTCAGCACAGGCTGCATTTTATAGCAGTAGTTTTTTGTTTAGTAATTGGATATGGCAGAAGAACAGAAATCTGTTAACTATAATATTTTGAATACTGGTGATGATTTAATACAACCCTTAAAAAAATTGAAAGAGATATATGGAATAGGGATTTTATTTTCATGGCTCTCCTAAAATTTTAGGGACTTTTTTTTCTTTCAGTTGACTTTTAGGGTCTGACTTTGCTGTTTTTCTTAACATTGGACACATGCTAGGAAGCATTTCAGGTCGCTGTTCCCACCTGTCAGTAGCAATAAGATGACATAGAGAAAGATTAGCATTAAAAGCATTAGTTGCTTTTAAAACTAATTTCTTACAGTTTGGGGAAAAACATCTACCAAGTAGAAAGCTCTGAATATTTGCAAACACATACTCCTGAGAAAACATTTTTAGGATCAGGGCTTTTGCAAAGGTGAAACCTATTGTTCTTTCATAAAACCTGCTTTTCTCTCCCCTACATTTTGCGTGTTTTTTAAATTTTCCTCCACCGCTATTTACTAATTATCTGTCTTCCTGTGATTGTGTTCTCACATTCTCGTGTATATTGATCTTTACATCAAAGGGCATCTCAAAGTAAATATTTAGCAATGTGTTAATGAAAAAAAAAATGCGCACCCAAAAAACTTGGGAAAGCAAACAAGCAAAACTAAACAAAAAAAAAACCCAAACAAACAAAACCAAAATAAACCCTCCCCAAATAAACCCTCTTCCGCACCACCCCCCACCCACCAATGTCAAACAAGCCCAAGTTCTACAATTTCTCATATGTCTTTGGGTATCTTTCAGTTTTGTCACTGATTGCATCTGTGTTTCTGACGACTGAATTACTTCCCTTCTTTATCTAAGCTGGACAACGTATTTTCTGGGAGGTCTCTTTAGATCTACCTTGAACCTTTTGTCGCCCCATTTGTATCTGTCAGCATTTCCTGGGTGCAGCCAAGTGGTAGAAGCCTGTATTACCCCTCTCCTGAAGGGGAACATCCTTAAAATATTACCATAACTGATGACTCCATCATTCTCTTTGTGCTCCCCCAAGAAACTTTATCATGATTCTTACAGAAGATATGTTGGAGGTGGGTTTAGACCAATGGTCATCATTAGTAATAATGATTTGTGTGCTTCCACCTTGCCCTGGTTTTCATTTGCATCTCTCCTATATCCTCTACAAGTAGTCATAAAAATTATTTAGGATGGGCAGCATCTTTTTGAAGGAACTCATGTACAGCACTGGGGGTTTGTTCCTGCACATCTTGGTGCAGAGCCTTCCACCTGCACCTTGATGTGATTTACTGATCAAAATTGGAGAACACCACTCCTCCTTTTCAAGTGTGAGGAAATAATGTGGTGTACGTGGAATAGAAGTCCCACATTTCCCTTGTCCAGCCTCTCTCTATACTTGTCACAGGGTGGTCTAAGTGCGGGCTTATATGGCCCCCAGCTGGTACTGGGGCAACCAGTGCCCTTTGGGAGTCCAGCCTTGAAGTTGGGAAGTGTCACAACACTTGGTCAGAGGGTTGGTGTCTGAACCAGTCCATGACCAGAAAAAATAAAAGGCAGCACCTGTTACTATTTCAGTCTTCAGATCTAATTTCTGCTCATTAACTGCTATTTCTGTCTGTCTTACCTTATATTCAGACAACTGAAGAAATAATATTTCCTGTACCACAGTCGAGTTACCGCATTGGTTTGTCTTTGAAATGCCAGGCTGTAACTGTTGACAATTTTTATTTTTGTTTGGTTTCTTTGTCTCTTGAATTTAACATTCATTGATAGAAAATAAGGATATTCCAGTATCTGCATTTATATTTATAGTCATTCTTCACTTTTGATGTGTTACATAATTAATTTTGCTAGCTTGTGATGCTCAGATTCTGAACAAAGGATTTCTGTGTCAGCATTGGAATTTGAGATGGTAAAAATTTTAGGCATAAAATTCAGGAGTAAATTTGACAAAGGATTGGAAAGATCTGAAGAATGACTAGGGATGAAATTTTTTTGTTTAGAGAATTTTAGAGTACTAGAATATTTTGCCCTTGCTACTTGCTAGATTCAGATATTGCATTGAAGATTATTACTCAGTAAAGCAATAAAATAATCTTCCAAGTAAACGTAAAATAAGAGAATTGTTACAAAGTCCCAATCTTCAAGAGAGCTACTTCTAAAGCTCTGCAGACATCAAATTAGAGCTGCCAAGATGGGGTGGGGTAGCGAAGAAATGTAATTTTATTTCAAACTGTAGCCTTTTTTTTATTCCAAAATTCCATTATCCATGAAAACTATGCTTACAGAACTTTACATCTGTTGACATCTTGATATAGAGTTGTAATTTGTAGCTAGTTCTGGCTGAAAGGATCTACAAAATTATTAGGGAAAAATAATTTTTTAAAAATTTTTTTTTCTCCAGATAGGAAGATACTGGTTTCTGTTCATGTAAATACCCTCTTGTAGCAAAAAGAATACTGTATATGTGATGTTAAATGCTTTGCTCTTTCTTCTCATTTTCCTCCCAGTTTTCTGTGGGATACAAAAAGTAAGTTTCCATCAAAGTTTTTCCAGAATCAGAAGCTTTAAGTTATTTATTTTCTCTTTTGTAGGATTTTCTTTTCTTTGCAGACTGACATCATGCTTCCTCATACAGAAAAGTGAGAAAAGACTCTTAAATTGTTTTGACAGACACATTGAATATTTTATCTCTTTAAATTCAAGGTAGGAACAATTCCATTTATTTAACTTTTTATTTAACTTCAATTACTCTAACCAACTGAAATTACAGTGCTGGAGGTGTTTCAGTAATACATCCTGAGGATATTTCAATTACACTATTTGAGGATTTCTTATTTCCTTCCTAAGAAAACCTTAACTTCATCCACCTAATGATTTTGAGTGGAAGACTAGAGCCTCTCTTCTCCCTTTTGCAAGCTCAGTGAAACATTTCGTTTCATAGAATTCCTGCAAAATGCTTAGGAAATAATTTTCTAGCAGGTTCCCTACTCTGTGAGCTGGTGTACTTGCAATAGTTTGTTTTATACCATTTGACAACTTGATGTCCAATTTTGTGTCTCCAGAGCCAAAAAATGTCTACTATGCAAAGGGGATGTTTTCAAAGTGCTCTGTCCAAAAAAAAAAAAATTAAAATTAAAAAAACCAAAACAAACACAACTTGCCTCTGTAGAAAGTCTTTATCAGGATAACTCTTTATTCCATATCTTAGGACAAATATATGCATACTTTTAGAAACAGCAAGAGATTGGTGGGGTGACAAGACCAAACACAACGTAAGGACACAAATCTTCTGCCACTTTTCAAGAAAAATATCTAGCAGAGAAAAGTCAGCAATATCTCCCATTGTTCCTGGTTTTTTTGTTTGCTTGTTTTTTGTTGTTGTCACGTGTGTGTGTATTAAATGATCTTGAAGGCAGAGCATGTATTAAGAGTCTCCTGCTGCTTGTCCATGCAATGTGACAAAAACTCCAGGAAAAACATGCTGAAGTGCTCTTGAAAGTGGGCAGTGAGGCTCTTACAAGGTGTGAAGCATGAGGAGACGGGGGAGTTGGTGCAGCTGCTTGGCATGTTGGGAACTGTTGTGCAACTCGATGGAGCTGTGCAGCCAAGGATGCGTTTGGCTCTTCCTCTGTGATGGGCACTTCGTCTTTAAAGTTGTGGGGAACCCTTGACTCCTGATGAATACCATTAAAATAAAGGGTATATTCTATGCTGTAAAATAAAGGCCTGTAGCTTAAATAACACTTGACGACAACAGAGAGTTGAACATTGGGTGGTTTAACTCTATAGACACATTTTGAGCACATACCTGAGCTTAAAACTTAAGGGCAGTTTACGAGGCCCGTCTTAGTTTTAAGAGGTTGTTATGATAAATACCTACGGGAATTACGTTTAGAAGCATCTCTCTCGTGTCAAAATCAGATTGTGTACTACAAAGTAGGAAACAAATTTCATGATCAGAACATCAAAAAGCACACAGAGGAAATCTTTCATGGCTGTCATTAGTCATACTTATGAAAGCTGGTTTATGTTTTATATAGGCCTCCTGCTGAAGATTACTTTATTTCATCAGCCAATTTCTGCTTTTTTGCCCTTCCCTAGAGGTCTTGCACTAAAGGAAATCTGTTGATCATCACTGGATTATGTTCATGTGCTTTCCATCTTCAGGATATCTCCTCTGTTCTTCTGTGTGTTGATTCATAATAAGTATTCTCCTCTTTTTGTTTTTTTAAATTTTATTTTTTGTGGTAGTTTTCTTTCCCTCAGAAACTAATTTTTGCTTATTGCAGTAACTCTGTGTTCTGGAGAATATTCGATTCCTGGTGTTTTACTGCATGTTTGATGAAAAGATAATTTCTTTACCTCTTCCAGTAAATACAAATATGGCTTTCTGTTGTCAGAGAAAGAAATGCTTTTTTTCTATTGTCAGAAATAATCCATTCAGCTCTGACCAAAAATATCTCATTAATCCTTATCCATTGTATTCCATATCCACTGATCAACTCCGTATTTCATTATCTTTTGTGCATAAATATTTGGTTGAAATTACTTTATAACTCCTTTGTTTGTACTTTCTGGAAGTTTTTGAGACAATACAATTTTTTTTTGTTTTTTAGATATATTGGTTTATCTCATATAGTACAACACATGTATTGGTGAGGTAAAATATATAACATTCGAGAGACAAAATCATAGAAAAAAACACTTGCATTTTTTGATACTTCCTGAGAAAGTAGGTGTCCTGTTCCATTATTGTTGCTTTGTAGGAGTAAATTGCATTATTGCTCTTGCATTCTTCTCTGTTTCTCAAAGGGTTCCATATGGCGGCAAGACAATGGCCATATACGAGCATGTATTTAACGGAACTGTATTCTATCTTGATGTTAAGATTCAAAAAAATGGATTATGGATAATGGTTTTCTGCAATATATCAATAGCGGTCCGTATGTGTCAATAAATCAGTCTAAGAAAGCTCCTGGAAATGAGTGGTTTACCTGTTACTTAAGAAGAAAGCTTTGCATTTTTTAAGCAATTTTCATCTGCTGTTATGGAAGGGTAACAGATGCATTATGCATGATGCTCCTCCTCATTCGAATGCAGATTTCTTTCTGACTGTCTTGCATTGATCTCCCAAGCACTAAACCTCTCAGGCCTCATTTTCTTTGCGCTTAACACACCTTCATTTGGCATCACAGCGCCTGTTAATGGAAGTGACAAGGTAGACTTTTTGATGTGACCGTTCCTGTTTTGTGTGCCTGAACAGATTGAGTGTGGCAGGGGACGAGTGGGGGGGTTGATTTGGATTTGTTTTGTTCGAAAGATACGGTGACGTCTTCCCTGCTTCTTCCCTCTGTAGTAACTCTCTCCACAGTTGCTTCACTGCTCTAGACAGTTACAGACAGTAATATACTCCATCCTGAACTTTATTAATTAGACTGTGGAGGAGATAAAAGTGAAAGACAGAGGGAATGCTTTCAGTGACAAGCTGTAGTATTAATGAATTCTGAGGCGTAGAACAGGCTGTTCTAACCTCAAAAAGCATTGGTCAGACTTCAGCTGCTGTTTCCCACCTCTCTAAATTTTCTTTCAGTGAAATCTGGGCAAGTGAAACAACAGGAGAAGAGAATGGCTCCAGCTGAGTGACTGGCACGCATCCATATATTTGCTCCTGTGTTCATTGCAAGTGTGGGGGTGTGGAATCCCAAAAGATAAGGGGTTAATGTGTACGTCTCAAACACCGACAGCCGGATGGCCATGGAGCCAACCAAGGGTTGTTGGGAACAACAGACAAGAATTGTCAGTAATTAACGTGCCCCACGCATAGGAAAGAGCAAGTTGTAGCTGGAGGAAGGGGGTCATGTGCAGATAAGGCAGCACTTTTTTGGGACAAACATCCTTCTTCTAGTCCCTGGAGATAAGCACAGCACAGTCCAGCACAAGGGAAGGAATGAGGTTGGAAGTGGGCATGGAGTATAGGGTGATCAAAAACACCCAAGGCACCCAAAGCCTCTGACCCATTTCCAGAAAGGTCTGGAAGAACGGACATGATAACTAATTTGCATAGAAAGCAAGAAACTTATCTTCAGGGCAGGGAAAGCCAATCTATAAAGAGGTACCCCCACCAAGCCCTGGTGTGTGTCCCAGGACCCTGGACATCCCGTTGGCTGGACTGATGTTGGAACCAGGACTGGTGATCTCTTTTACTCTCTTCCTTCCTTTTTTTCTTTCCTTCTCTCTCATCTTACTGCTTTATCCAAAACCCACTGCCATGCCCTTCTATAGTAGGTCAGGGACTAACATACTGATTTCCATGCCAAGTGTGTAATTTACTAATAAAACTTCATGAGTTTATGTAGACCTTCTGACTCTTCTTATTCTTTTAACCACAAGCATTTATGAATCTTGGGTGCTCCCTTGCCCTTAAGGGTGGAACATTACAGGAGGTTAGTTTTGCTTTGTCTTAAGACTGTGTCTTGGATAACAACGTTGAATTATAAAATCATTAAGGTTGGAAAAGACCTCCAAAACTGAGTCCAACCATTAAACAAGCCACCCCCATGTGTGCCACTGAATCATATTCCCAAGTGCCACATTTGAACACTGTTTCCATCACTTCCCTGGGCACCTGTTCCAAAGCTTCTGACCACCCTTTCCGTGAGAAGAAATTTTTCCTATTATGTTGAAGTAGGGATTTTAAGGGCTTATATGCATTAGTTGTGTCTTGGACAGTGGAGTTGCAGCCTGACAGCTGTTATTATACCCTGCCAGTAGGTACTTGAATTATTATTCCATTGAATTCTATGTGTTTTACATAAATTATAAAAAGTGGAAGCACTTTAGGTTTGGGGGTTTTTTTTCTGGTTTATGGAGTTTTTTTAACCAAAGGCCATGTGTTTGTGTAAAAAAATTCCTTTAATTTGTATTTCCTCCACTTGTACTTAAAAATGAGAAATTGCAATGAGGCACTGCAGGATCTGAGTTAGGGTGTAATAATTTACACGTATGTTAAACATAGTCATTAGTATAGTGCCTAGCAACACAGCAGGCATGAGTTATTACACAATATAGTGTTTGCTTATTGCCTAAGTGGAAGGCAAAGCAGTTCTAACTGATTGCATGTTACAGAGCTCAGTTGCAATAGTCAATTTCCCCACTGTTTCTCGTGCATTTTGCAGGAAAACACTGTGATAGTGTTATGAATCAATTACGAAGCACTCATTAGGAGGAAATGCATATTGAATATATTAATCACTTCCATAATAAATTATATAACCACACAATAAAAGCACGCACATTCTATTGGTAAATAGCTTATCATAGTCTAAGATTTTTTTTGCCTTTATTACTTAATTAAATCCATAAATAGGAGAGCAAGGTGTTGAGGAAATGCCTTGTAGGAGCTCAAGCATGACAAAAGAACACAAAGCTGGGAGGAGTGGCTGATAACACCAGAGAGCTGTGCAGCTCTTCAGAAGGGCCTTGGTGGGTTGGAAACGGGCAGAGAAGAACTGTCTGAAACTCAACGAAGGAAAATGCTGCAGGGTTCTGCACCTGGAGAAGAACAACCCCAGGCACCAGGACAGGCTGCTGGAAAGTAGCTCTGAAGAGAAGGACCTGGTGGTCTGGGAGATAACAAGCTGCCCAGCAGTGCTATTTGTGGCCAAGAGGGCCAGTGGGCCCTGGGGTGCCTTAGGAAGAGCACTGCAGCAGGCAGAGGGAGGTGATCCTGTGCCTCCACTCAGCCCTGGTAAGGCCACATCTGGAGTGCTGTGTCCAGTTCTGGGCTCCTCAGGACAGGAGAGACATGGAGCTCCTCAAGAGGGTCCAGGGCAGGGTGACAAAGATGATGGAGGAACTGGAGCATCTCACTGATGAGGAAAGGCTGAGGGAGCTGGGCCCATTCAGCCTCGAGAAGAAGTGGCTGAGAGGGGACCTCATCCCTGTCTGTCCCTGTCTGCAGGGAGGGGGCAGAGGATGGACCAGATTCTGCTCAGTGGGGCCCAGCACTGGACAAGAGGAATGGGCAGAAACTGATGCCCAGGAAGAAGGAGGAAGAGTTTCTTTACTGTGCAGTGACTGAGCACTGGGACAGATTGCCCAGAGAGGGTGTGGAGCCTCCCTCACTGGAGATATTCCAAAACTGTATGGAATCCTGTGCCATGGGCTCTGGGATGACCCCACTTGAGCAGGGAGGTTGAACCGAATGACCCATCATGATCCCTTCTAACCTTACCCATTCTGTGATGCTGTGAAAACCATGGGACTGAAAAATGACATCAGCCTGGGAGCCAGAAGCTGCAGATTGAAAAACAGAGATGTCACAGGGAAAGAAGCTCGAATCCATCCATGGTCACCTCTAAAGGTCACCTAAGGGGACAATGGGCTGTGTGTGCTGGGCCGTATGTGGGGGATGTCAGTGGCAGTGCAGGGCTGGGTGCCGTGGTGGGTGTTATCCCTGGGACCACGCAGCCTCCCCGGACAGCCCCCTGGGCAGAGGGGTGCTTTGCTGAGGGAGTGGGTCTGAAGTGGTCTTCACTGGGATGTGGAGCTGCAGCAGTGTTAGTATTTGTGCTGTGCCATGTTCATTTACAGAACTGTTGATTGAGAGTCTGCCTGTGCTACTGCTCCACCTTACACTACAAGTGAAATCAGAGCATTCTGTTCTTTTTCAACCTGTTTGTTCATTTTTACATATTCTGAGACACAATCACTGTGAAAAGTTTTTTCAGTGAGTGAAAGTTTTTTTCAGTATTGTCCAGTATGTGTTCAAAAATGACCTTCTACTTGTATTTTCGTTTTTATATTTGTGGCTGAAAATTTTTAGAAGCAATTTAGAAAATACATAAAAAGCTATTCTCTAAAAATGCTTTACATTTAAGAAAGCATGTATTTAATCAAAATGTTTAGTATGTTTGAACATTATGGGCTTGGAGAAATAAAGCTAATAGCTTTCTCATTTATAAATACACAAAAGAAACAAAATCTGTAAATGATATTCAGCAAAAAGTTACCCAATTGACATAGAAAATGGTGAAGCAATTGCTTGGGAAATGTCATAACGCATTGCACTAACACACCTTGATATTTTACTTTATATAGTATCACAATAATAATTTCACAGCCTGATGTCCATGACATTTCAAAGTCCTTGAATAAATTCCTTGAATATTTAAAATCAGTAACACATGCTTATCACCTTTTTCATATTCTTCTTGGTATTCTTCCCTCTCAGAATCAAGAGAAAATGAATTATTTTCTCAGTTGAACAGTTTTTGTGTTGTCTCTGACAGTAAGGCTGATAATAAGTTGTACAAATTACATGGAAGTGTAAAATATGTCTTGCAAAGTGCATGATTTAATGCACATCTCATTTTGGGATAGGTAGGCTTGTATCAGGCTGTGGATAACTCACTGAATCCAGTCAGATAACTTGCATCTGCAATTCAGTAATGTAAATGAAGCTTTGAGAAACTTGAATATCTTAAAAATGAAACAAAAAGAGCAATCTGGAACGTGTAACATTTACTATGTGCCTGTAAGTGTCTCCTCAGGAAACGGAGAATATTATCCCCTGGCGTGTCTCGGCTGTTCTGGGTTCTGTGGGTTGGTAGAGCTTCCTGGAGCAGAGGCAGCCGTTCCATCCGAATTAGCCCGAGAGTGCACGTGCCAGTAGGTGGCTGTGGTGACATGCTGCTGCTGTGACTCACACGTCGTGATGGAGCCCAGGCCAAAGCCCAGGCTGACCCTGGTGGTGTCCTCTGTGAGTCTTGTGGTGCCATGCTGCAGGTGGAGGTGGCTGGATGGTCCTTTGTCCCTCCCAGAAAACACAGGTGCCATAGAACAGAGCGGGCATGGGATTCGTCTGGATCCTTCCAGAACTACGGAAATAAACACTCGGAGGGAGCTCAAAATCTTTCAGTGGCTCTTCAGGAGCTTTTCTGGTGGCAGCAGCTTTGGCCGCCTTTTGGTCCCACCGCAGGAAGAGCAAGATGTGCACGTCTCTGTGGGGGGTTCCCAAGGCTGGGCAGTGGTCTTTCGAAGGGGTTGGCTTGATTTAGTGGAAGCTGGATGGACCAAAGGTCTTGAGCACAACTAAAAAGTTTGTTGCCTGACATGAAGTAATTTCTGTATATGTAAGTGGGTTTTAGATTTGTAGAAGGTATGCTAGAGGCTGCTGAAATCTGTGGTACAAAGGATTCAAGCCATGCTTAATTTAGGTTTTATTAAAGAAGCTTATAGTTAATATTCAAATTCATGGAGAGAATAGTCCATCGTCAGGACCCTTTTTTAAAATGTGCACCTTACATAAAGGATATTTTAAAAATCAAAACTTTAACATAGGGTGGTGGATGGTTGATGGCACCTTTTCTCACAGCATTACTTAAGGTAGAGAGGCAACTTCTGAGTGCCTATCGACATGTGAAAAATATTATTTTCACTCATTTATAAGGATTGACATGGCATTTCTTTAAAATTGCTGGACATCAGAATCTCTGTTGAAATTCAGTGGCTTATATTGGGTGTCATAAACATGAAACTGCTATACATGACACTTATAAGCTTTCAGCAATAAACAATTAAGAACTCTGAGAACAGAGGAACAGAGGCCGCCTAGAGCCTCTTTATGTGCAGAACATTTCATTTAAGAGGTTGTTACAATTATCCACCATTGTACCATTTGCAGTATTTACTCATGTGCATCATTTCTATGTGCTTTTTCATGTCAATTAATGCTTTTCCAGGAGACCTGTCCTTGAAAATACAGATGGCTTATGAATCCTTCAGGGTCTTATAGGAACCTTCTGCTCCTGGGTGTTATACTTTTGTCCCTCCCATGGCTGACAATTGGATGCAATCATGCTGAAAATGTTTAATGTGTGAAGATTCACAAAACTTTTTTTCAACTCTCCACTTTCCTAATGTGCACATGTACATCAGAGCCGCAGACCATGTGTGAATGACCCAAAATACATTTCTGTATCAGAAAATTATAGTTTCCACTACTTCAGGAGGAATGAAAAGTTCTTTTGAAAGCTAAACTCTGTATGAAGCAGGGAGGAAAAAAAGTGTCCATATTCAGAGATTGAGTTCTTAGACAAGCATTTATTAATATGTGAAATATGGTACAAGTCCTGTAGCTAATAGTACAGTAACATACATAACCATGCTGTTGTGATCTTTGAAAGTTGCATAAATGCAGCAGCATTTTAGATATATGTGGTTTTATAATTAATTTCAGCTTTTGATGGGTGAGGTGCAACAGGATTTCCTTACAAAATGCCAAATGGATAATAGGACACAAAAAAAACATGTCTATACTTTCTTTTGTTTTAATCCAAGCAGTCATGCATTATTTAAGGTGAAATCCTACTGTACTCATCTGGAAAACAAAAAGCACAGCTAATATTGATTCATTTTCTCTTGCAAATGAGAGAATATAATTTTAACATATTTAATTGATGCTACTTTAGAAACCACATGACCTATATAAGCCAGTAATTTGGTTTTGTGGTGTAAAAATCTTGCTAATGAACCACTATGAATAAATAAGGGAGAACAAACAATATTTTCAGTCCTGCCTACAAAAAACCAAAACCAAACCCCACATCCAACAAAGGCACTGTACCTGGTTCTTGCTGGAATTGTTCACCTGGATTGCCAGAAAAAGGAATCCCTTTTGTAAGAGTAGTTGTGGGAAAAGGTAGCCTCTTCTGCCATGATGATGTCAGCAGACAATACGAATGCTGAAATCCCAGGTTCTGGAAAATCAAACAATTATTTTCAAGCATAATTGTATGTTGCTTTAGGTATTTTTCTATACTAGCAAAAGAATTTTGTCAATAAACAGTCAAATATACTGTTGGTGATCCTTTTTTTTTTTTTATATTTTACTTTGCTTGCTAATGAGAGTTTTCAAATTATTCTCTATATTATCTAAATGGAATTTATTTGCATATTTGAATTGATGCTTTATGATGTTAGAGGATATATTTGAGACAGGAATGGAAATGACGCTGCTGAAACAAGCTGGCGTGAATTTGAATCCTGTCCCCAAACCATAATTAAGCAAAGTCGAGAAGAGTTGATTTAGCATGTCCATGAAAATACTAGATTATGTAAGTGTACAGGAACCACTGCTTGAAATATAAACAAATGCCTGTTGTAAAATTGACTGCACAGGAGTGAGTCATTAACATTGAGAGTAAAACTTGTAAACTTGGATGGAAGTTAAAAGGGCTAAGAAGTATCCTAGGGTGAGGAGGATGAGTTCTGCAAGAGTATCCTGCTGCCAAAGGTGTATGGCAGACAAATATGCTGACTTTGGCTATATATCCTGCATATATTGCTATCAAGTACAAAAACTACTTTTGGGCAGCCACTAAAGCGACATTTGAAATGGGTATGGGAAGCCAAGCTGTAGAATATTCACAGTGGCAATTATTAAGTCTGAAATATGGCGGTAGGTGAATGCCCTAATTAAGCAAGAGTTGCATACACAGAAGCTACTGTTTTATGCACACTAGGAAATGAACCATGTATCTTATTATCTAACAATGTCCCATTTTTTATTGAATGCTAAATGTGTTGTGATAACTGGAGCAAGTTGTTGAAGAGATAACATTTCCTGAAAAAGTATAATGGCATTGGTAGGTTTGAGACAGAGTTTAGGCTGACATAATAATTCTACACAGGGCTGTGCAGGACACAATCACAGCTAATAGCTGTTCCTTTTCAGAAAAACCTAAACTAAACAAACAAACAAAAAACTCAATCAAAACCCCCCCAAACCACATACAAATAACAGAATAATATGGGATAACTGCAATGCATTTATTAGCATTTTGGTGCATAAAATTAGAGATTCCTTCTCCTGGAAAATTGAACTCTGCAGGATATTCTGTCACTTTTTTACTTTGTAGCATAGCTTTTTTTTCCTGACACTCGCAGGTGGCAGAAGGCTTGTGAGCCCTGTGGTGCTCCTTGCACACCATGTTCAGATAGTGGGAGCAGCATCTCTGCTTCAACTCCTGGAGAGAAGGTGTTCCTCTCCCTTTGGACAAGGGTGACGTCCACCTCATCCATTATGAGAATAAATACAAAGTTTACTTCAGAAGAAGGCTACGTGCTTTTTGGGTTGAAGAGAGAATGGATGGAAAGCATGTGGGTTTGTATTTTGGTTTTGTTGGTTTTTTTTTAAGTAACAGCATGATGAAAACTCCTCTGGAAATGGGATCTTGATGGATTTAAAAAATAAAAGATAAAAAGATGATTGCATAGTAGCAAAACAATATAAATGGATCTACAAATAAGTGCCTATTTATTTCAGAGCAGTATCCTCTTTCACTAAAAATCAGGACAGCTCTTAGGTCTGGGAACTTGAGCGAAAAATAAAACCACTGACAAAAAGCCCTTGAGCTCAATTATTTTACAGGATAAAAACCTTGAGTTGATTCTTTTTATAAGCTAAAAGAATAGAACAGCACAGTGGTATACAGCTGTTGAAATAACTTCAGAGCTTTTTTTTCTTTATTCAGACTGCTTGGTCAGTATTCCCCTCCCCAAGAAACAAAGTGAAGGGTCTCTGAGTTGCCTTTATTTGTTTAGGGAAATTGTGTTGATTAGGAAGCCACACGGAGATGGTAAAGGTGGTACCTTGACTTTGTAGCAGTTGGCAGGAAAAATTTGAGCACATGGGATACAACCTAAAGGTTCTCTGTGGATTCCTATATGATACCTCCTCCACTGAATTAAGTGGAAACTAGAAGAGAGCAGGAAGCATGTTAAAAAAAAAAAAAGAAAAAAAAGAAAAGAAAAAGGTAGCTAGGCAGTAAGAGGAAATTTGTAAGGAACACTTAAGGACATTTATGAGAACATATGTCTCTAAACCTAGCTTTCAGGATTTGCTTCATTTTATTGCACTAAAGAGTGGTGGTGAATATTTGTCTAGATCAAGGATATCATAGATAATTATTTCATGTTAATTCTGCAAACAAAATATAACATCTCATTAATTCTTACTGTGCCTGATGGTTTGGATTCTGTCTGGTTTAGATACAGATCAAATCGTTACTTTGATTGTATCTGTTCTCTTTTTTTCTTACAGATGCATGCTAAAAAAGATTAATTAACGAAACCAACAGGAGGGCAAGGGAAACACTAGAGCATGGAATTTAGATGGGTATTTCTCTCATTTCTCAAGAATAGTTTTTGATTGCAACAGTGTTTGACTGTGCAGCAAATAATAACTGTGTGAAGTGTTATATTTGTCATAGTTATTATTATGCAAGAGCAGCTATAAAAATATTGTCTGCTGAAACATCTCTTCTGTGAGTACAGTATAGAAAGCCTGTGATTTGTCGGCAAGTACACGATATCTGCTTAAAATTTGTACACACGTGTGTGAATATTAAAAATACTACAGAGGACAATTACTTTTTAACATCTTGATTTCAAGGTCACTATAATTTGTTACTTGTCTGAATAATAGAGGAAAAGAAAGATGAAAAAGAAAATTAAAGATTGCATGAGCTTTTATCTTAGCTCTAGTCCTTATGTAGAGTATTAAAAAAAAAAAACAAAAAAAACCAGCAAAAAAGCAAAATACATTCCAAAAAGGAGTTGTGTCATGAGTGGTAAGCGGAATCAAAGTATATAGTGAGAAGAAAAAAAAAAAGTTTTGATAGAACTTGGTTCACGTTAATAATTGATGAAGACTGCATAAATTGATTTTGTTAACTCTTTTTACTTTGATGTTTAATTCATGGTTTAAAAAATACAAAATGTCCAAGAAATCTTCTTTAGAGGATATTAAAATACTTTTTTTGAATGGTTTATGCTTGGAGATTAGGTTTATTGTTATGATTAGAGATATGAACAGCTGCCTAATTCAGAACTCAAGTACAAAGAAAATGAATGGGATAATCAGGAAAATCTGAAGTATCCTCTTTCATTTTACATTCCTCATTTAAAACCAAAATACACATTACAGAAAACGTCTATGCTGTAAACTGACCTATAACTGCTTTATCATGTGTAATTGCTTGATTTGTTTCCATTTAAGAGCAAAAATGTGAGAGTCTGTTGCGGATCAGAAAAACTTGACAGAACCTGACACAAGACCATTGTGATTTTGAGAGCTGGATGTAACAGTGTTTATAAACAGCCATTTTTTGTTTTATTCTGCTGTAGATATTAGATTTTTCTTTTTTTTATGATGTACTTGGCTTAGTGAAAATAAAGTTTTAACTGCTTCAATAAACCTGTTTTTTCTTTTGTGCAAAAAGATGTACAAAGTGATGAAATCAGACACAGTCCCAAACCAGTTGTTATAATATTCTGGCTGTGAAGCAACAGACAGAAAAAGTGATCAGGTCACTTTAATGTTTTTTTTCCAGACAATACACCTTCATTTTTTTTTATGTTTTTTACATGGAATTAAAAAAAAAAAAAAAGAAAAAAGAGAGAGAGTCAAATGAGTGGCTCTGAATCTGAAGAAAATAACCTAGGAGGGAGGAGAAATAGTAGGCAGCAAATGTCTGTGCTGCCTTGCTGTAAGTGCTCAGTAGGTGTGGTCATGCACTCAGCAGCTCTCTGAGGTGCATTGCTGAGGTGTTATCTCCACTTACAGGATCCCTCATTTGACCACCAGCACTGCTTGTGCTGGGATCTCAGGGGAGCAGTAAGAAAAAAATGCTGAAGGTACAATATGCTGCATTTAGTGCCTGATACTAAAACTCATCTCCAATAAGACTTCGGCAGATTTTACTCATAGAGTCTGATATTAGGGATTTTTTTTTTTTTTAAATCAGGTAGGACATAACCCACGTAGCAGCATTGTTATGACTTGTTGAAGAATTATGCAGCAAATGGCTTGTCATGTGTGGAAATACTGATTTTTTTTTTTTTTTTCCATTTTGGCGTTTTATACTCGAGTCAGTCATCAGATAAATACACTGTTAATTACTAGTGGAGCAACCCAAGGTTCCTTCTGGTTTCCTACTACTGCTAACATCATCAGAGATCAGAAGGTAGTGCTGTGCAATAGGAAAATTGCAAGCAAATCTTAATGGTGAGGATGCACATTATTTAGAACAGGAAGTAAATTTAAGAGGACCAAAACCACTTCTGCTAACCCAGCATTTGCTTGCAGCCCCCTCAGCCTGTGGTCCCAGCCCTAGAAGGGGTCTAAACCAACTGCTATATACATTGTCCCCTTTGGCAATGCTCCAGGGACATCTGTGATTTGGGGAGGAGCAAAAGTTGGAGTGCACAGATGGCACAGGTAGAAAGTGAGATGAGCAGAGTTTTGGGGCCAAGAATTTGGACCTTGTGGTTTGCCGTCACCTGTTCAAGAGCACACAAGTAGCTGCTTCTGCCTCTGATCATTTCCATGTCTCACAGCAGCTCAATGAGAAGGGAAGTATGACCTTTATTTGAATGTTCCTTTTTATTGCACAGGACTTATGCTGCCATTTAGGGATAGAAGTGCCCTCTTTTATCCTTATGGACTTTGGCAATCATCATGTGCCCTATTTAAGAAGGTCTTAAGAAGGTATTTTCTTAATGCCTTAAGTGATCCCAAAGAGCAGGCAGAAGTGATGGGTGGCCCCAATCTTGCTTGTTACACTCTAGGAGTAATATCTCCACTTTGAAGCAGAAAGAGAGAAATTCAAACTGCTTTTATTGGCTTTTCTGTAATTAGGTACTGATAGCAATAGCTGGGAAAGTATTGCATGTTTTTTCTCTGTGTATGGTTGCAGGAAACCACTGCTGGTCTGTAAGAATGTGTTATAAGAATGTGTTACAGCCTGAACAGTCATAGCAGAGACCTTGAAAGCACAGACACAAGCAAGAAGAGGTGCACCAGAGGACCATGTATTGATCAAGATGGATGCAACCCAGAGAGACACAGGGTTGAGAGAATTACAAAACCAATATACAAGTTTTAATTGTGCTGATGAAGCCATTAGTGTGCTGTCTCAGAGGTGTGTATCTTGAAAAGTAGTGAGGATAGCAGGAATCTTTTATGGGGGGGAATTCTATATCTTTATTGATAACGAGAGACTGGACCCTGCCATTTAGATGTTTGCCAATGACTGCTTGGAGCCACAAGTTAAATGTGGATGGCCATTTGTATCAACTGCTGAAAACTGTTCATAACTAATAACACAGATGAAGTTATCTTTAGATTGTATTTGTGAGCCCATACCAAAAAAAATAATACTGCTGCTGCCATGCATTGGAGTAGGGTTGTCCTATACCCTGTACAGTAAAGGTATGTGCATAGGTACTGTCTGCTCTCATTAAAAACAACAGTAATTTAGTATCTGGTCTAAGGTTTTGATGATTGTGTTAAATTGGTCTGCTATCCCACTGTTAAATCTGAGTGCAACATCTCATCGAAGTAAAGTCTATTTATGTATCATCAAAAAGGTCCTTTGTGTATTAATTATTTCACAGTTTCTTTTGTGAATGTCTTCTGTCTGAACAACCTGCCAGGAGTATACTTATGATAAATATCCATTTTCCCTGACTGAGACTACTAGCAAAAATATCAAGGTTTTACGGTAATTAGTTCTTTTTCAGATCTGTGTATAATCTTTTGATTGCATTTCTTATTTCATTTTGGTACAGATAATTAATACCATATCCTGCAACATGATTTCCCATAAAAACAGACTGTATGCGTTCTTTTTATTTAAGAATGCAGTCTACCACAATAAGTGAATTTAATAGACTGGAGGATTAAAAGGACTGCTGTGTCTTGATTACAATGGAGTGTTGCTTTCAGAGTTTCAAGGTGCGAGTTGCTTGCCAGGAATGTGCTTTTGTTCAGCCTGTAAGCCTAGATGGACCGAGGGGAATCTCAGCTTAAGTGTCTGTGGTGTGACAGAGGTTGGTTGGATGTGAACTTGGCATCCTTTTCCCCTTTCCTCCTCATGCAGTACTGGAAGTGAGCTCCCAGTGTGGGTGGGACTTCTGGTCTCTCACAGAAAGGATCATTGTGCTTGGCTCTCTCAAGGTGTTTTCCCAGCAGCCACAGTTTTGTTGTGTTTTTCCTCTAAATGCAAACAACTCCTTGGTCTTTCTGTTGTGCATGCTTGGCCCATGAGCTACTCAGTTGTTGAATTTCTCCAGCTACTTTGCCTCTAATTCCTTCATCTTTGGGAATGACATTTGGTGGAATCTAGTCCACAGAGCAGTTATCTTCATGTGTGGAGTGTTTCAAGTGTAAGATGATATGCAGACTCTCTCAAGGATCAGAATGAAGGATAGCATAGTCATTTGTCTGGCAAAACCAACTCCTATATACATCTGTCAACTCTACTTGGCTTTTCAGATAAGTTCAATTCAGCCTTTGACTTGACTTCCTTTGATTTCTCTTGATTTTACCCATACTTTTTTAACAATTTAAAAATTTTTTAAAAAATCCATTCTCTTGTACTTTTTGTACTTGCTTTTTTCCATTTCTGTTACTAGAAAGAATCCCAGTTGTGGTGTAACATCTGAAATTCAGACTGATTCTCAACCTGCCATCCACTGGTAAATTATTACATACGGTCTGTATTCTCTCAACTTGTATCTGATTTCATTTAATTATCTATTTTTAATGGATTTATAATAATGAAAAATAACTGTTTTGACATCTAGATGATGATTATTTCTACTGTATCAGGCACAATACTGACAAAAAGCCTTCAGAAAGTTATTAAAACAGAATTTGAGATTTTTCATACCATTGGTTCAGCTGTGGAACAGAAGAAAACAGTGAAGGGAACTGCAGAGTTGTGTCAGCGGCAAACAAAATTCACAGTATATTGAAACATTACAAAGCCTTTTGGTTCGCAAAGTGCTCGTGGTTATCTGCTATATTACATAACTTTAATCTCAGCTGCTTTAGAAAGCAAAAAGGCTCTTTTTTTTGTGGCATTAAGCTGTCTGCAGTACAGAGGCTGACATTTTGAAAAGTAAATGGTAAGTTTGAGTGTCTCAGAAGTCAGTTTAAGATGGCTTAAAGACTTTAAGAAGTTAAGCGCCTGCCATCTGAAAAGTAGTCCTTTTTGAGGCCACTGAACTTGAGCATCCAAAATCATTATCCATTTCCGAGAATTTTGCTCACATAGTACCTGCATGGCTTATTTGCAAGGTGTCCCCTGTTTTAAGCTATTCATAGGCCAAGGAGAACAAGAAGTCTATATGGAACAAATGCTGGAAGGCAACAAGTCACACTACAGGGTTTGAGTGAGTTGCCTGATTGTCCCAAAATTGCTACAAGCATAGCAAAGAGTTTACCTCACTTCTAGTTTAGGGTTTTCATACGATGGGTGGCAATACAGCTCACAAAGAATTTGTTCATGGCCAATCCTTTTTCAGGGATTTTATTTCTGTATGTGATGGTTTTCATAAGGTTTTGGTTTGATGTATAAGCGTGTACTTATCAGGGAGAATTAGAAACTTACTGGACTAGGAATTGGGTTGTACCCAAATAAATATTGGCCTCAGAGCAGAGGGATAGGAAATCTCAAGTGCTTCTGGTTTGATCTTTGCAGAAATGCCAAATGAAGAGAAACCATAGCAAACAGTGACTAGGGGAACACAGAAGCTAAGTACAATATACCAGGGAAGAGTCTTTTTAAAGGGAATTCATGCTTAGATCAAATCGGGTTTGCCATTTGATACAGCTTGCTGGGATTTCCAGAAGGCATTAGATAGTTCCCTTTAATCAAAGGCTCTTATGGAAATGAAGCTGTGATGGGAAGGAGGAAAGATCCTTGCAGGTGTGGGTAGTTGCTTGAAGAAGAACAGGTCCCGGCCCTTTCTTTGCTGAAGTATTAACTGTAATTAGGGTAAAATAATATGTAAAATAGATGTATACATAAAGGATATTGGTACGGTGATGGCGTATAGCAGTAAGGGATGTTGTTTCCTGCTTTTTGCAGAAGTTAACTTGTGATTTTCTGAAATTATTTCAGTGACTGGCCAGAGATGAACCTCACAAAGCTAACAAACATTGAGCTGTGTCAGTCTAATCTACTACTAACCTGACAGTCAGTAGATTTAAATCTCTCACACATCTCTGAGCTGTTTATTCCCTGTTCACTTAGGGAAATCAGGGAACCTGCCTGAGTCAGTCCCCCTGACCTGTTAGTGAGATGTGCAACACAAAACCCTTACAGAAACCTGAGACCAGCTCTCCTAATGGCCTGGAAATGTGAATTCTTTGAGAGTAGACTCTGCTGGCTTCAAGGAATTTTGGCTCAGTCCATCTTTGCTGCTTTACTGCTATGGTAACTAAGCCAAGTGACCAGGAAAATTGGCTCCATCCTTTCGTAGCTATAAATTCCTTAAGACTCAGTCCAATAGTTGTGTGGTTTTGAACACCTTAAATATAACCAGAGGGGAAAAACTTTTAGACATATAATATATGTTCAAGGTATTATCTGAAAGCGAGATTAAAAAGCAATATGAATTAAACATTCGTATCCGAGCAAGACGGAAGAAAAGCTGCTTCAGATCAGCCTGGTTAGAAGGAGGAAATAAACTTGAAATTTTGCAAACTTGATTTTTTGAATTGGATATTAGAGTCATACTTCGTGATACCCAGAGTGTTCTGAAGTGTTTTCAGTTTGCTTATTTTGAAAATTATTCTGAATATACCTTTGTCTCTTAATTTGTAAGATTGTTTTTGTTCAGTTTTGATATTTTTCTGATAGATGAAACCTCTGAACTTTTTAAAGTAAAAAGTCAACTTGAGAAAGTTGTTTTTCTGTATCCCTGAACAACTTTTGTGAAAAAAGCAGTAGATTTATTTACAGTTCTTATAAGTAGAATTCGATAATTCTGGCTAGATATTTCAATAATGCTGTAGGCATTTGCTGTCTTACTATATTTACTTCCGAGGTTAAAGTATCAAAAGTCAGGTACATACCTGGGCTTCTGACTTTGTGATGATATACTTAGAAATAGGGCTATTTTTTTAATTGTCTTGTTACTAACAAACTTTTTTTGTTTTTTATAAGAGAGTATCACTCACAGTAAAAAATGGAGCTGTGTAGTGCTAGCCATGGGGAAAAACAAAATAACAAATGATTTGTGTCTCAGACTTCATTGTGCTTTCAGTCGAAGTAGAGGGCATTTGTATAGTGAGAAAATATCTAATCTTTGTGATTTCAGAATATTTTTTTGCTATTGGAACCAGCCTCAGTTTTGACCAGTATTCCTTTCTCATATTTAACTGCTGCATCCAAAAGTAATATAATAGAATCAATTTTCTCACTGTGTTTTGTCATTCATCCATCCATTCAGTTCACAGACAAGGCAGCACAAGTGTCCTGTTTGTTTTGGCCAACACTGGTTAATTTGGTTTTTTCTTTGCTTCTTGGCTTTTGCTTTTGCTTTTTTGTTTTGTTTTGTTTTTCTAAATGACATGTTCTCCCTAATCCTACTGTCACTTCTAAGTCACTTGGAAATGGTTTGACTAACAGAATAAACTGTGTGTATGGTTAATTCTCATTGTGTTTAGCAGTGGTCTTGGTGATGGCTACATCTTTCTGAGCAAATCCATACAGAGGTATATAGCTGAAGAGTAACGTATTTTAAATGAATTTCAGTAGCAAGTTAGGCTTTTTCATTATTTCTTTTTTAACTTTTTTCTCAATGGCAGAGACTATTTTAAATACGGTGTTAAGGCTGTGCAGTTAAACGTTGAAATTGCATCACATTAATTAATGTTTCAACTAGTTATAAACCAAAGCATCAAAAATATTTGCATTTAATTGTGTTTAATTGTACAAAGAAAAGCAAAAACTACATAAAATACTGCGTGAATTTATATTAATATTTTTTTCCTAGATAGGACTTGTTCTTTAAAATTAATATGTTATTTCTCTGTCTCATGAACTTGACGTTTCAAAAATTCCAAATACAATACATAATTATGTGAGATGAAAAGACAGATGCTTTTAGAATATTGGTGATATCACACCATTGAGATTTCTCAGATATTAGTACTGAGAACTTCCATTTATTTTGAAGTTCACTGAACATTTATTTTCACAATTTGTAGAACTTGGATAGATAGCACCTGCATAAGGCCCCTCAAATCCTGTTGATGTTGAAAAGCACTCTGTGGACAGGAGTCTAGCTTCAGTTACAAACAGTTGTACAAGCTCCAAAATAATCCCAATGAAATGATTTTGGTAGTACTCACATGTAGCTTCATGTACCCTAGGAAGAAAAAAGATTGGTATTCTCTGAGAGTTTTCTCAACTTGTTAAATGCCTGTTTAAATACAGTCGATGAGATGGAAAATCTAGTCTAGTGTTGGAGACTTCCTGCCATGACAGAACAAATTTTCCCACTAATTTAATCAAAGGATTGATCTGAGTTTATATGGGGGCATCTAAAGGGGAAAAAAAAATGAAATATCTAAGATACACTTTTAAATAATTCAAGAAAGGTGAATATCACCCTGCAAACGGAATTCTAACTCCATGTTAACTCATTTTTCGGAAAATCTGAAATTCTCAGTATTGTGCCAAAATAGGGGTCAAATCATCACTTCATTCTATGAGGGCATTTATACTTTTGGATCAGATGAGTCCCTGATGTCTGTATGTAAATCTCAGGGATGCCAGGCCAGTGAGGTCAGTCCTGATGAGACCCCTCCTCGGGCAGAGCAGGGTCCCTGCCCCCAGCACGGTGGGGAGGGAGAGTTTGTGCTTCTACCATGCACATCACCCATGAAGTTTGTTCATTTTAATGTTATTGTGCAAATCAAAACGATGAAAACGTGACACAAACTGGGAACATTAGCTGTACTTTTCCTTGCTGTTGGAGAAGGGCATCACCCCTTCAGTGCTGCTGATCTTCAAGCACTGATTCAACCTCAGCTGATACTGCAGGGCAAACTGCAGGAGAAAAGTAAAGTCCTGGTTTGAAGGTTGAGTTGAGAAGATGCAATCACCACTTGAGTCAATGGGAAATATAAGGAGCCAGTCAGACTGGGATGAGGCAGAGAATGACTTTTTCAGATTCAGAGGAATTAGTTGATGGAACAGTGCTTGGTATTAAGGAGTTCCTCTGTGGAAGCTCTGTCTGCCATCCACTAGATAGGATTTCTTCTTGGGGATGTGGAGAGCTTTTAAAATTATTTTTGGCAATGAAAATAACTGCAGAATTGGTCATGAAAGGATGGTAGTAAAAGAAAGATGCATGAAAAAAACCCCAAAGGGATAAATGTAGCTGAAACTGTGGGGAGCTCTTCTACCTTTTTGTTTGTTTAAAAAATCCAACAACCTAATATGTATGAAAAAGCTAGGAATGCATAGATCCCCACAGAGGCACAAGACATACTTCAGTCCTTTGGAATTGCCTTTCTGAGAAATGTGTTAATTTATTTTATTTTGTCCAGAGGCAAAGAAAGGTACTGCCTGTAGCAGGTAATCCTGTAGAAATATGATCATCAAAGTATTGCTTATGCTGATTCCTGCTGAGAAATTACAGGGGAAATAGGCTCAGGACTTGCCTAAGTGAGTTTTGCTACTGAAACACATTTAGATGGAAGTGTGGATCTCATAAGATGTAATCAGTTTGCCTTCTGGTGTCATGGTTATGTTTGCAGCAGGTTTATAGCTTTGCAATTGCTGTATCTGTTAGGGAACAGATATAAAAGGCATTTCACCATAATTTGAAGGAACACTTAAGACTCCTGGGGTAAAATCTGGTTTTGGTTGCTATGTCAAAGCTTTAGTAGTACTGTTGAGTAAATTTTATATTTAAATTCTGATTCCTCATTTAAGAAAAATTAAAATAATAAATTTTCCCTGCAAATACAGTATGAGTACTGGGATATGATTCTAACAATAATAAAGCATTGTATGTTTCCTAGTCTACATTATATTTGTTAAATTTTGAAATTGGCCCAAGTTTGGGTTTTCTCCAACAGGATGAGAAGGAGACTACATAATTTTCATCTTAGTGTAAGACTAATGTAGCAAAGAAGACAATGATTCATGTGGTGGATACTTCTCTCAAGATTTTTCTTCTGTAAGCTTTAATTACAGAATTTCAAAAAATATTATATACAGGAGTAAGGAGAAAGAAAACTCAAAGCATAGAATTTATTAACTTACATCATAAATCTGAAAGACAGAGTAATCATATCATCTGAAGAAAACTAGTGCTGTTGTAGAGGAAAATATTTCCAGTGTTGTAGGAAAAAAAAATGTTCAAAAAGCTTCCACCCCTTTTAAGAGTCCATATTTTATTTTACACACTCAAATTAATTTTATAAAGTTTTATTATTTATTTAAACATCTGCATGAAACTATATGTCTTTTTATCTTAGTTTTCACTAGATGCATTGTCTTTGTTGAACAGTAAAAAAAAGAGATGTATTTCAGTATGTTGTATTTTAATTATTCAGGCTTATGTTACAAGGACGCTGCCATTTTATAGAAGGCATGAATCTTGTCAGTATGCTGTTGTAATAACTGTCATCTGACTAAAATTGTATATCCTGCCATTGGTTTTGAAATGGATTTATGAATGTCAGGTTCAGGATTTTTCAACTGTAAACACCTTGAGAGGACGGGTGTTGTCTTTGCTTTTCTGACTCAGACAACATCAGGAACTCATATTCCACAGAAGTGAGTGAACCAAAACTAGACCCAGAGTTATGTCAGATCTTTATTTTTCTTTATTTCCTCTACTTTTGTAAGGTTTGCTTTTTGTTGGTTTTTCTGGGGGTTTTTTGGTGTTAGATTTTTTTTTTTTTTTCCTGTATATATGTTGTTTTTAAAAAAAAAAAAAGTCATAGACTGATAATTTAAAACCTCCTGCTTACTCTTTCTATTAACGCCTGGGTTTTACACAGCACCCTTCTCTCATTTTGAAGATTTATAAATTCCCATTGAAACATGAAACATTACCAAGTTAAAGCATGAAGAAAAGCTCCAGACATGTTTTTATCTATCAAGATAAATCAATAAAGTCAGTGTTTATTTGTTTTTGTTTTTTGAAAATATGTTAGTACTATAAAGTGTATTACTTTTTGCAGGAAATACATATTTTAAAAAGGCATAAAAAGTTATGGTTAGCTCTGGTGAAATGGAATTGTTATTCTTACAAAGGTGGAAGCATGTCTGATCACCAAAGCACTTAGAGATATAAAAATTAAGATTTTATTCTAGGACTATCTTCCCTTAACATTATAGGACTGTCTTCCCTTAATCAATCTTGATTCGTCTCCTTGTTTTTGTTTTTTTCTGAATGCAATACTTCTTGCTAAGATCTCCTTTTCCCTAATCTCAATTAGATTTTTCCCATGGCAGATGAGTTATTTAATGTTTCAATGAATCTTTACTCTAGTTTCAAAGCCCATAATTTTTGGTACATTTATTATGCAGTTTGTGGGAGAGTATTTTGTTTTAAATGGGAATAAACTTTAGTCTCTGGAATTGCAGGCTAATAAACATTCATTATTATGTGATTAATGCTTCAGTGAAATGAAGATGTCTTTGATGTTTTCTTTTAAAAGTGCATGGACATTCCTTTCTGTCCTCCCAGTGCCACAGATGTGAAGTAGAAATTGACTCTGTGGCATTTTTCTGGGAAAAAAAAAAGTTTATTAAATAATGGGAACCCTAATTCCTTCAGGATATTCTCTAAAAAACTTAGCTTCTAGCTCATTTCAGAAAACTGGCTCTGATTTCTTCTGTTTAGTTATCTACTAAAAAGAAAATACCTGATTTTCTTTTTAGTGATGACCTTTCAAGTATTTGATTTTATTCTTTTTCGTTTGTTTGTTGGTTTGGTTTGTTTCGGTTTTGGTTGGGGATTTTTTTTAGTACATCTTTAGTGCTTAATCTCAGCCTAGTTCTGAGCTTTCCCTGTGGCAATGTTTTGGGCATGATGCCATGAATGGTCCTTGCTTGTAGTTCTCCACTGTAGGTGATTTGAAGGTGACTGCAATCATTTGTCCAAACAGTGCTCCATAACTGCTGAAGGAGATCCTGTCAATGATGTTTTCCTATGGCAAGGACATAATATTTGGTCCATGGTTGTGCCAACCAGGAGAAGCTACAAAAAGCAACTAGTCCAGGCCTATCTCCTTTCACCCCTCTTAATCTTTTATTCCTGCCTGCATTGTTGTGACTGCACCTAGAGACGTTATTACTCTTCAGATAACCAGATCAGAAACAGCACAACATGGCATCATCCTCTTCCAAGCCTTTTTCTCCTTCTGCTCTCGTCTAAAATCACCAATGCCTGACCAATGAGAAGGTGCATTTCATATGTTGGTTACTCAGGGTTGTGGAAAGGAAAGTGTATAACTCATTCTCTTATTGCGTTATGAATATTAAAATATAATTTTTAGAAATTGTTATTATTTCACAGTCTTCCCCTGAAGGGTTAAACAGAACCATGTTGCATTCCTGCCCTTAAAATAGGAGTACAAGCAGTGTAGCTCTCTACTTTAGAGCGTTTTTCTTTTTTCTGATTGCAATTTCAAACCCAAACTCTAACTAATATGTGAAGTTATTGTTCAGAAAACCTGTGAAGGAAAATCCATACTTCATTTAAGCCTCCCTTTCATCAGGACTAGTCAGAGCACTGAGAGCATGAAGGTGTCACTGGGGAAAAGACAGGTAGCCTTGAGCTGGGTGGCAAGTGATTCGTTAGCGTTGCTAAGGAGGCAGCTTGTGTAGGGCGTGGTGTTCTCACCGAAAATGTGCTCCTCTGGCATGAGAGGAGGAAAGACGCAGACTAAGGCTGGAACTAACAAATTTTCAGTTGTGGTTTCTGAAGAAAGGCGAAGCACAGGACTCCCTTGCTGGTGATGTGCAGCACAGCAGCCGCAGGCCGGCTGTTTGCAAGGCATGAACAGTGACAGCAGTAATAATAACTCACAGGTATTTTCAGATCAGAATATATGGAGATAGTCATCTCATTAGCAATCAAGGAAATAATCTCCTAAACACCCATTTCAGAGGACAGTTATTGACATAGTACCACTCCATATGAAAAAAAATACATTTAATATCATCTTGCAGGGATGTTGTGTCAGAATCTGCACATGTTGCTTTGATTTATTTTGTCAGGGAAGACAGTAAGGTATTAGGAAGAATGAAGGATTAAACACAGTATTAATAATTTGCTTCCTCCTATTATGTATTTTCTGGTAGTCAACTTTTTATTTGAGATACAGTGGGGGATTTTTAAAAAGAATTTTTTAATTGCTGTTATTCAGATGTGACAAATAGAGGAAGAAACCTGTAAATGTCATTGGTTCTGCCTGGGCAGTCATCAGCCCATGTTCTCTCCAGGTGGATGGTACTAAATGCAGGGAAGAGGGTAAAGTGCTTTGGATATTGATCAACAGGAAATATTACAAATAGTGATTGGCCTGGGTTACTAGGCAGATTCTTAATTTCTTGGATGCTATCTGGTATCTGTAGCTTCTGTGGGGAAGCTTGGAACAGTGCTTGAAGGAAGAGGCACATTTTAATAAAGTTGTTAGGTAAAGCTTTGGTGGCCCTTCACTTTCTCTTCTATTCTCAAGAAATTCTCCAGTCCTCTTTCAGGCAATTTATTGAGCACATCCAATAGCTTGGGCATTGGCTGACAACCTGATGCTGTTTTTAGCTGTGTTTACTCTAATATTTGAATTTTATTAGTCAGGGAGTCAGGAGGCTGCTGCTAGAGCTTTTGATAAGGACATCTGAATTTGTGCTTTATCTCTTTATTGCTGTCAACTACGAACAGAAATGTGGGACTCCACGTCCTGGGTTGCCAGAGAGTGCAGCCAGTTAGGATCTTGGTCTGTCCATCCAGCATTTCTTCAGAACCGTGTTCTAGTCAGTAGTGAAGCTGAAGGCTTCACTGAAGGGTAAGGGAGAGATGTGTCCATCTTATAAATGTTGACATTTTAAATTTGTGTGTAGAGAAATAGATGTATGTGTGTGCAATTATTTAATATTATAATTGCATATTATTAATAATTGACCTTATAATTATAGAACTATAGGATGATTTGGGTTGGAAGGGACCTTTAAAGGTCATCTGGTCCAACAACCAGGCAGTGAGCAGTGACTTATTCCAATAGATCAGGTTGCTCAGAGCCCGTCCAACCTGACCTTGAATGTTTCCAGGATTGGAGCACCCACCGCATCTCTGTGCAACCTATTCCAGTGTTTCACCACCCATATAAAAAAAAAAATTCTTCCTTTATTAGTCTGAATTTGCCCTCTCTTAGTTTAAAACCAACACTCCTTGTCCCATGGCTACAGGCCCTATCCAGCTACAGTTTATTAAGCTGCCATTCCTCAGTGCATTGTAGGACATAATTGATAGTATTTACTGAGTTTAGTTTAAAAATAATTTAGAACTGGTATTTTTACCCAAGCTAGAAGTTTTCCTAATTCTTAGATTTGTTTCCTTGATTTTAAACCCAGTTGCTCTAGGCTCTCACTTCTGTGTTTTACTTTCTGAAAACATTGAAACAATCAAATTTTGCTCACATCAGTGCTTCTTGTAAACAAATTTTAAGTTTCCACACTTCAGTATGCACACTGGGAGTGGAACTGTACACAGTGCTGTGGTATCACTTGCCACAGCATTAGAAGTGAGTTCCCAAAACCCCCAACCAGAGCCTGTCACAGAAGCAATTAAATATGACATTCTTAGCTAGGAAGGTACAGGAAGATGCAATATCTTTGTGTGAATGTGATGAGAGAAAATTGCATTTAAACTCTGGTCCCAGCCAATAAATCTTACAGCTGCCTAACTTTTCTTGGAATGATGCCGCAGGCAAAGCATACAAGTGTCCCAGAAAAGAAAAAAAGAAAAAAAAGTCCCTTAATGTTTTTGTGATTCTCTTTATCTATTGCTTCACCATAAATTGCAAGTCCTTTCACACAGAGACTTGGAGCCTTAGGGCTTTTTGTAAAGTTCTCCTAGAGACTATGTTACACTTATCCCGTAGAGCAAAAAGAAACTATATCTTGTCATATCTTCCCATCCACATCACACAATTTAAAGATCAAGTATTCCAACACTTGCAGCAAATGAGTCACTCTCAATCCACAGTGTGCTTAAAAATTAAGAGAACTTTTGATGTATTCACATAATACATTCAGTTGAACAGTATTTTCCATGAAGTGATAAACTGTGACAAAACTAAGCTAGTTCATTAAAGACTTATTTTTTCATAAGTCTTTCTCTGCATTTGGTTTAACTCAGGTTGTGCCTTAGCCATATTACAATAATGAAGTGATTTTTTTTTTTCATTCTGGTTTAGTGGGCACATGTAGACCTCAGTTTGAACAGCCATCTTTGGAAAAGATTATACAAGAAATATGTGCAGATGTAGAGAGAAACTGCAGCTTTGGTATTATTCAATATTTCTCAAAGGTTGAGCTGTAAAACTACACACATGATTCAGGCCTCAGAGCATTTCTTAGTTCCTTTTTCTACTTGAGATGGGGAAGGGAATTGCTTTATACATTCCTTCCCTTTCCCCTCTCCCCAGTTTTCTGTCTGGAGTGGATGCCAGTTTAGGCTAGTGGCCAAAACTGTTCTTGGAAGTCAAGATCTGAGTTCTGTTCCTATCAGAAGTGCTCATATGACAGTTTCTTGGTGATTTTAAAAAGGATACTTTTCTCGCTGATAATGTAGCCCCATTTTGCCAGCCAGAGAAGAAGCAGAAGAATGGTGCTGTTAGTCAAGTCTGCTGAATTGGGAAGCGTTGACAGACATGGAGACAGTTTCAGAAATATATTGATGGCAGCAACTATTGTTAATCCGACTGTGCATATTTTAAAGTCAGACAGGGATAAGCCTGAAATGGTTATGAAGAAGCTTTATGTTTGCGTGAAGGAAGCATCTTTCCTGAGCTTTTGTTGTTCCTGTTGAGAGAAGACATGAGTGGGCCCTTATGGGAGAGGGCAGTTAACACTCCTTGACAGGAAACCTGTGTGCATCATGGTGTTGAAACATTATCTTTCTCTTCCGTAGTTTTTCCTAACTGAACCTAAAGTGTCTTCGAGTAAGTATGCAAGGAAAAAAATTACATTAAGTTTAAAGCTAAAATTATGAAGGCATGTAAAAGGCATGAATTAGAATAAAAAGATAAATTTAACAGTGAGTCCTCTGTCATGTCCGCCCCAAAGAGTCAAGCACAATGACAACGATGGCCTTGGCATTCTGGACAGGTTTGATTTCATTACAAATTTGAGTACTTGCTGTTTTCTAAAGGACAGATATCAGGAATTGCTAAGTATCTGGATGAGAGGAAGGCACTAAAACTTCCCAGGTGCCACTGCTGTTGCTAATATCTTTGAACTACATGCTGGAGTTAGGGTACCATGTGCATGGTGAACCTTTCTTTGTGCAGTCTCTGTGTTTGCTGTCGGTGGTACTATTTTACTTGTCTTTTTGTACAATTTTCAGTGCTTTGGGCCATATCTAGCAACTCCAAAATGACCTAGGGGGATGCTGCATGCAGCAGCATCCACATGTAGCACATCACCCCGTTGAACTGAGAGTTGATGCAGGTGTCTGTCACTTTTACTGGAACTGGTGTTCTGTTTGTATCAACTGAAGTCATATTTTTCTGGGAAATTTGCAAGATAATTACTTTTTGGTGATAATGAGGTTGTTAAATTCTGCATTTTTTGCATAAAAAGGTCAGTAATGTAAATTACTGAGAATTGAGTAATGTAATACCATGTTTTGTAATTTTAGTAAATATGCCCTGAATTATAAATAGTTAAAAAAAATTGTTAACTGCTCAGGGAACATGTATTGCCACAACGCCTTTTTTCCATATGCAATACCTGGTTTAAGAAATCACCATTTATAATTGTTTTAACTGAACTTTGAGCTATGTTATGTACTCTGTTGATATAATCAAAATCTCAGCTATTGTACTGATACAATACAAAATTGATTGCACTCTGATATTATGCAAAACAGTGTTAAAAATGAAGCCTGGCAAGCAAAGTGATCCTTGGCAGCTGCCACCCTGCTCGCTGGTGCCATTCCGTGTCCCAGATATGCTGGAAGTTTGACAAGATGCAAGAGAGAGGGTTTAATTAGGCCACAGTTTTACTAATTCAACTAATCTGTGAGTTAGGCATCAATCACCCCATCACAATGCAGAGTGTTACTTCTTCCTCTGTCATTCCTCTCTGTTTGGGAAGGGCTCATGGTCTCATGTGGCTCCAGGCCACCACAGGTGTAGGGTTGGGAGGGCTGATGCCATGGGGCTGTCCAGTTCCTGAGAACTGACTCTTTAAGGGTCACGCCCTCCCCTAAATATGCACTCAGCCCTGGCTGAGTGAGAAAAGGTTCTTGCTGACCTGACTGCTAAATTACTATTGTGTGCCCTTCTAACCAGGGCCTATAGAGCAACCCAAATAATTCACTGTTCCTACTGGGGATTAAAAAAATTAATAAAATATTCACAGTACCTTCTTCAAACTTTCCGTGCAAAAGGACATTCAAGGTCTCTGTGCTGAAGTTGAGAAGGTTATTGAGCACTAACAGCTGTGGATGGAGAATTCAGCTTTTGTTTCACATTTAGATTTTTATCTCAAATCCCATATAAAAGCAAACAAGCATACACAAACACAAACAATCCCCTGAACCCATGACTACAAGTGCCTTTTTGGGTATACATTAATTTCCAGAGAAACCGTTTGCTTAGTCCAGTTTGTCCTTCTACGTTATATCTGAATAGTGACAAAATAGTAGACATCCAGTCTTAAACCTCCAAAGTTAAAACAGATTTTTCAATGACAGGGGTAGAAACTATGGAGTATGTTATTTCTGCTGATAAGGAAGGGTAGGAAGGGTAGAAGATGCTTTTCTTTGTGCCCCCCACTGTTAACTTGCATTGTGGCAAGAGCCCTAGACACCGCAGGGAGAACTCGCCTTTCTAAGGCAGTAAGTCTGCTGTGAAGTGCAAGGCAACCACCATGGATTTTATTTTCTTTTAATTTAGAATATATATTAAAACTTCTTCTAATGTTGCTGTGTAGCTTTATTTCCTATTACAGAAAGAGTAAATGTAAAGATTTTAATATTCTGAGCTCTCATTACTGTATTTATCCCAGGAAGGGGAGAAAGTGTTCACCTCCAAAGTCAACTGCTGACATGCCCAGAAATCAGCCAACAGGAACCCCAGACTGTGTGGCCAGGCCTGTTCACTGAGTATTAAGGAATTTGCTTTCTGCACCCTTTGTTTTTGAGGGTTTTGGGAAAATTTAACGGATTGAAAGGGTTTGGATAAGTTCTCTCTGTGTGGAGTGTTTGTTTGTTATTTGAAGGAATGGCTAGGGTTTTTCTGAAACAGTTACTGATTTTCAATGATCCTATGTCACAGAGTTGCCTGGGCTTTTAACTTAAACCCTCAACTGAAAAGCAAAACCTTAGGACGTGTTGCCTGTTAAGGACTCTCAGTCCTTAAAATCTTTGGAGATTTTGGATTTGTGTTAGCAGCTGCAGTCTCACGGGCAAGATTATTCAGAAGTGTCTTTTTAATATTAATACAACCCAAACAACATAAGTAATTAATTTAGGAAAAAAAATAGCAATGAAACAATAAGTTTGAGCTATTACATGGATTTGGAATATGGCAGAATTTGCTTTGATTAATTTTGTTACATATAGCTGTCATATGCACATTGCCAGCTGGTTAATGAGCCATCAGAAAGCCGATACAGTGAATTGGAAATACCACTAAAGCAAAATATATCTGCAGTAGCAGTAGAAGTTACCAATAGAACACATTTCAAAGCAGGCGATCTCCAAAACATTTATTGACCAACTGCTATTGAACCAGTTCCCTCATTTAGCTTATGTGACAATCATCTGTGTTTGTTGAAAATTGAGAGAAACATGGAATACTTTGCTGGAGAGCTGTACCAGATGAGAGCGCTGATGAAGTCAAAACCACAGTGAGCTGAGTATTAGCCCACAGGGGCTGCATAAAAGGGCAGGCTGTGAGGTGTGTGCTAGATCTGGGTGGTTTGGTTTTGTTTTGAATTTAATTATTTTTTAATTATTTTTAAAACTCCTGTTTCATCTGTTATACATCATTTTATACATGGACTGCAGCTGTAGAAAGAATGAACAAATTAAGGTGCTTAAGTCAGTAATTATTTCAAGCCCAGTACTGCTGAACAATGCATTTTTCTGAAGAAGTAAAGGTACAAATGGAAGAAGGTTGAAGCTGCATAGCTCAATTCAGTCTGATCTAAAAAGAGCTGTAAGAGAAGAAAATACATATTTTCTGTAATTAGCATGAACTTCATGTCATTGTTCAGTTTTGTGCTAATGGCACATACAGGCCTTGCTTAAGGAGGATTAGCAGCATTTGCTGAAGAGTTCAAGGTCGCTAATTCTCTGAGTGTTAAATAGGGAAACTGTATGTTTCTGCTTCCTGATGTGTGTTAAATATTTGGAGAATGAGTTAACTAGATTTATTTTTTCTTGCTAGAACCTACTATTTTAAATTCAGTGTCACTGAAATACATATGCTATGTGAGAACCGAATGTAGACTGTGTGTTGGTTTATCTGTAGACATAAGCAGAGCTTGACATTAAAAATCCTCAATAGTTACTGCATGTGAGAGATTATATTATCCACGTCTGCAGCAGTGTTCAGATGACTATATCACACAGCAATATGCAGAATTGATGTAGAGTATCCACTTTTTAGTGTGCTGTGCTCTGCCATCTCAGAGAACTGTTTCTGTAGCATTTTTTATGAATAACTTTTTTATGTCCTGTAATATGAAATCCTGGGGTTGCTGAGGAAATCACTGCTTATTATTGTTGTAAGTACATCTGTGATAAAATTTTGAAAAATGTTTTTCCATAAACAGGATAAATCTTATTTCA
Organism: Struthidea cinerea; assembly: GCA_013397865.1. Taxonomy (NCBI): domain Eukaryota; kingdom Metazoa; phylum Chordata; class Aves; order Passeriformes; family Corcoracidae; genus Struthidea; species Struthidea cinerea. Next base: position 629,700 of record VZTI01002590.1, on the reverse strand, counting down.
AAAGGTTGGTCATGAGTCCTCCTAACACATCCTCAGTTGTGTGTTTTGAGCTTTCATCTTATGACAAATGCCTGAACTTAGCTGAATTTCATACACCTGAGATGCAGTTAAAAAAACAAAGATGTCTTCTGCATAAAAATAACTGGATAAGCTATGGTGCAGAGGAGCAAAAATTTTTAAATCCCTGAAAGTTTCAGCTCCTGGGATGTCTGTCAGGTGCCTGGCTGGATGACTTCAGACGTACACATCTGAAACTTGTCTCTCTGGCCAACACAGTGGTCCTGTCTGGATGACAAGGCCTCTGAACCTTTCCATTGGAATCTCAGGGTTTGTAAGCATCCTTGTGGAGAGGATGGTGGCACTGGCCTTTTATTTTATAGAGACATTACTTTTATGCATTTTTCATTTCCAGTTTTTCATACGCTTGTCTGTAGTAATTTTTTTAAATCTTGAGCAGTCTAAGCTGCATTTGCTGTAATTGTCAGAAGTTATCCTCTCTAAACGATTGAAATATTGCCATTAAAATGAAAGTACTGATGTGTCTAACTATATTGGAAAGTGACTCTTTATGGGCAGATTACTTTTATAGTCATACATCAGAAAATCCTGTAATTGAGAAGTAGTTAATACAGAATGATTAACAGTAAGAAATAATTCATAATTCCTGTCTGTGTTATCCAAACAAACTTTCCAGCACTTTTATTGGAGGCATTTATTAATCTAAACATGCACAGTATATCATTAAGGTATTTTCTTGCATGATTGATCGATTGAATTAGTTGTTCACTGGGAGAGGGATGAAGTACCTAAGTATAATGGGAGGCAGGGAAAAAGGGAAGAGAAATTGACTTTCTTCAGGAGGTATATTATCAATACAAATGAACAATTTTTGCTAAGCAAAATCAGCATTCATTTCTGCATACCGGAGAGAGTGCATTATGTAGAGAATCATGTAGAGCTGAAGGTCAAGGCCAATCTGCTTGCTTCCTATTTATCAGTGATCCATTATTTACTCTTGCTTAGTCAGAGTCACTGGTGCTTCCAAAGAGGAAAACAAAAATAAAAAAGAAATGGCAGCAAGAAGAGGTTCTACAAGGTACGTTAGTTGTCACTGTCATGTGCACACACCACCACAATCAAACTCAAGCGCCCTGAATGCACCAATCAGTCACTCTAGTAGCAGTAAAACAATTAAAACAAATAGACGTGTCTTTGCCATAAGCTGTAGATGGAATAGGAAGAGAGTTCTCACCCAAATAGGCTGGAGTTTCTTTGCCTACTGAGTTTTCAGTACTGTAGAAAGCAGAATACCACTTGATGAGTGTTTTTCCACTTGTCATTTATTTCTGCTTTTTGCAAACTGAGGACGGTTCTGTATAAGACAAAAAATTATGTATTTGTGTTACTGTAGATTCTGGGAGCGCTACCCATGGAGCTTTCTCTCTAAAGCAATTCATTCCATATGGGTGGGTTGCTATAATTATATCTATGCAGATGCTGAATCCACATACAATATGCAGAAACCACGGCTGTTGTTTTTGCAGAAAAATGCAGAAAAGCTAGAGACAAAAGCCAGCTATTAATCTGGCCTATTAGTATGTGGACAGAATGACTGATACTGGTTTCTCCTCCCAGATTCTCCATTTGTCTATGGGCTGTTTTTCTATACAGCTAGTGCACACAAAAGATGCAAACACTGGTATATTTCAGTTTCCTTCTCCTCCAAAAAAAGTAATTAATAATATTTTGGGTTTCTTGGTTTTCTTTTCCCCCAGAACAAAAATGGTTACTCCCCATAGACCTGGTCTGTCTGGGAGTGTCTGTGTGGCTAAACTATATCTCATCCACTGTATGCTGTGTTGCAGGGCAGTAATACTGAATGATAAACCACAGTGGGTCCTCCCCATAATGCCATGCTTACTTCTCTGGAAATACTTTTCATCATTCCCTCTTTTCCCCTCTTTTGTCTGTTTCTTCCTTTCGTACTTCTGAGGTATCTGGGATTGATAGGATTCTCTAAAGTATATTTACGCCATACCGGATGCTCCCATTCTCTTTTCATTATTATTTGTCTTACTGATATATGAAATGTTTTTCTGGATATTTTCATCTATAATCCTACACAACATAAAACTCAGAGAATTAATTGTGTTGAGTTTTTAGATCTAAAGTTTTTACTTTAGATCTAAAGTAAAAATTTTAGATCTTCCCTGCAACTAAAAGCTATATGATCGTTGTGCTCAAACTCATCTTTTGTGAAATACCATGTAAATTCCTTCTTGCTGTGTCTATGATTTAGAAATTGTAATGCAGCTAGAAGTGTGAAATATTAAGCATATCCTTTTATGTACTTGGAATTGATGGCGACTTCAAAGTCAGTCCTCATTCATTGCCTGGTTTGTTTCACTTCAGAAATGACTTGAACTGTGAACAAAGAGGAGCTGACAGTATTTTCAGATAGACACTTTATAGTTGTGCACTTTGCAACTATATGATAGGACTGTCTCTGTTGCCTTGAATGCAAAATTAGCTTGTTGATATGTGCTGCTACAGACAGAGGAACAGATGTAGTAATTCTACTTTATTTACATGAAATCTCTAAAAAGGCATTTTCTGGCAGCATGCTAGGAATAAATACAGTATCACATATAGAAGTGGCACCACGCTATGTTCGCTCACTCAGGTGTCAGCTGTGCCATTTGGATGTGGGTGGGAGCAGGGAGTCAGATCCCTCCCAGAAGGCCTGGGAGCTCTCTCACGCTCAGCAACCCCAGCACCAACCTGCCCCTCTGCCCAGGGTTTCTGCTTAGTGCTGTGCAGCAGGCACCCACTAATAACAGCCCTGTGGGAGTCCTAGAGGAAGACATCAGATGTTCTGATTTTTTATTTCTACTTCTTCTTTCAAAATAGGAAACCCTCTTACCTTTTTTCCTGGTTTATTTTAGGTTTTTTGGTTCGGGTTTTGTTTGTTTGTTTGTTTGTTAGGGTTTTTTTTTGCTCTGGTTTGGTTTTTGTTTATTTGGTTTCCCTACCCCCCAGTCCCCCTCACCTTTTAGTTTCTGTGACTTGGATCTCTTCTGAGTTCATGTGTTCAGGCTCGTTTTTCATAGCCAAGAGCTTGAGTAACTTAACTGAGGTTAAAAAATTGCGGGGGAGGAAGGGACTACGAGGGTGGGGAGGGATTGCAAGCCACGGAAAAGTTCAACACATATAATCTGAGAAAAGAAGTGAGGCTTAAGTAAAACCCTATGAGTCTTTTAAGCCGGGAATATGAGAACTGGTGAGTGATGATGAGTTGGCAGCTGCCGCAAGAGAAAGCTTTCCTGGGGGACTCTGCCGTTTTCCCCTTCTTCTCTCCTCCTTTGCCTTTTCCCCTTCTCCTCTCCTCAGTGCAAAGGCTGACAAAGGAGGTATTAGTGCAATGATGGTCCTTGCTCTCCCTCACTACTTCACTTAACTATCAGGTTTAAGCCAGGGTGTTGCCTCTATTGAATTGTCCCTTTTTTCTCTCACAGGTATTCAAACTTTCCACCGTGGGGTTGGGGTTGTTTATTCAGCTTACGAGCAACCAGACGCATTAAAGATGAAATGCCTTGACTCTGAACTGCAGGCAGAAGTGGTGGGAGGAGACAGTTAATTTGACTTGGAGGATGATTGATGTGTAGATGTCAATTTCTATTAATATTCTTCTGAAATCACTGACGCAAGCGTGTTTTTCCCCCACTCAACAGAAAATATAAATAGACCACAAAACAACCCTATCCCTTTAATTCACGATACTCAGAAGCAGTTAAGCAAACTCTGTCATTTGAAAGTGTCCTCCACAGACTGGCAAAAAACAGCTTACGGTGGTGTTCTTACCACTTTAAGAATATCAAGATGCTGTAACAGAGCTATCCACTTACTGTTAAAATGTAATGTAAAATGTTAAAAAAAATGTAAAATGCACAAAAAGCAAGTGTCATCTACAGATAGGCTTAGATAAATTGCTTAAAAATGTACAGCTCCCTCATTAGACAGCCATTCATTGCATGAAAAGAATAAATGTATTTGTCGAGGTGTAGCTGTAAAAGCCATGTTCAAAATGAAACAGAGTTGAGAGCCTGAACGCACAGCACTGTTATTCAGAAGTAGCTTTAGAGCAGAGAGTTTCAACGGGAAGGTGCTGTTTGGTTGGACACAAATCAGCAAACGTTTAGCTGAAGCGTGAATAATTCAAGCGTGCACGAAGAGCTTTCTGAAGAGAAAAAAACGCAAGAATAAAAAATCTTCAAACATTTGCATCAGCCTTAGAGGACAATACAAGCAGCAGGATTTGAAACAGATTTACAGATGCACTCTCTTTAGGCAGGGAGAATGCTCATTAAATGCAAGATGCTTCTGTGGCTCGTGGGCTTGCACGGAGGTAGAGGTTTGCAAGACTGACGTATCAGATAAAGTCAGAGTGGTTACCACACCGACGGTGTAGCAGCTGCATAATAAATGATGGAGAGAATCATGTTAGGCATGCCCACCTAACCTAACTTGAATCATGCGAAAGGGGAGCTGCTGGAATTCAAATAGACTTTCTGGTTCCCAGCAGTCGGCAGTAATAGAATGCTTTCAGGAAGATGACAGATGCAGGGGAAAGATGCTGTTTTGCACTATCTTGATTTGTTACGGCAGCCAACTTATTGGCATGATGGAGTGACAAGAAAAGCAGCTGGCATGGAAGGTAGGATTATCAAAGCTATTGCATCATTATGAATGTAATTAGAAACTGACCATGACAAAGCATATGCTAGAATGAGCTGTGGCCGATGGCAGAGGATTTGTTGCTGAGGTCTTGAAACTCTGAAAACAAAATTCCTCGTGCAAAATGGATTTTGCAGTTTCATTTATGTTTGTGTTACTCTTTCTTTCCTGCTCGCCTCCAAGCTCGGGGAATTGCTTGCTTGAAAGAGAGTGCTCTGTTAGGATGAGACTGAAGAATAAAGTATTTTCTAAGTCTGTGAAGCCTCAGGTAGATAGAAACGAACAAATGTGAAACAAGACTGGGAAAAGCTCCCTCTGATTCACTAGCAAGCTCTGATTGATATACTGGCATACTGAGGAATTCCAAGGAAATGAAGATGCATGTACTGAATGCTCTGGTATAATGAAAGAATATTATTGCATGTCTGTGCTTTACAGTTAGTTTTTACGATAGGTTTTATTCCCCATCAGTTTTTAGCTCTTGACATTTATCCGGTTCTTCAGAATTATATAAAGAAAATACATCAATATCTCCTGCAGGGTTTCTCAACAACTCCAGCATCTGTTTCAGCTATTGAACTGTATTCACGTTTTGCCAACTTGATGCCTACCCAGCTGGTCTATCATTTCTCGCTTGATTACTGTTCTTAATTTCTGTGTATCAACTTGTTTCAGACAGGATTTTGAAAGCTGTTAATGAGAAATGACAGTAACTGCTTAACTGTTGAGACCTTGAGTATTCTTTTCTTTTTGAAACATTAGAGAGCATTTCTGTGTGCCTTTTATTAAATTCATGTTCTGTGTTGCACCGTGAGGTTTTCATATAATAATTGAATTTAGCTGTGAATACTTTAGATGGGTCACAAGCATAACTTTTAACTGGCTATTTTGAGAGAGTCTGAGAAAATTTACAGGTGTTTGCCTTGGTGTAGGTATTGTCTTACTATATGTTCCTTCCTCCTGTCCACCTCTCCCCCCACAACATATATCCTCCCTCTCTGTCACAGTGAACAGTCATTAAGTGTACACTGTACATATTGAAATATATTTTATCACCACTAGGGTGAAACGGCTAAGCAGCTCTGAACAGGTGATATGAACAGGTTTAAAACAGATATCAGCTTTATCAGAGTGACTTGCCCTTGGTGTAAGAAGTAAAAGTAGTGCTTTGTAAATGTAAGGAATTCTCTTTCTTCCTATTCGAAGGCTCAACTACAGCTCAAATGCTGCTTGATAGCTCACAGGCTATGATTATGTTAAATTACTTGGATTATTTTGCTTTACGAAATGCTTTCTTCTGTGTAAACTCCATTCTTCATTAGATATATCGTTTTTTCCAAGGTGATAATCAAGTAACCTCTTGTCAAACTGGATATTCACTTTTCTGACTCTATCTTAAATTACTTTGTTGGCTGTGCTCTGTGTTGTCTTGTCAAAAGGGATCAGGCTATTAACTACTAAATGTTGCTGAGTAAAGCTGTAACAGTTTTAGAAAGATAGATGTTTCTAGATACACAGCAGTGAACGAGCCTTTAGAAAGTTTGAAAGTAAAGATCACTAAAACTAATAGCTAGTGTTATTTAGCTTGAGCATTTTCCTGTTTTGATCATCTACAAGAGGCATTTTAAATGATTTTGTAGCTGCCGGGAGGGGAGATGTAATCATTAACAGAGAGGATCACTGTGGGGTATGAATAGCCAAAAATGGTTCTGTGGTTTTGATGGCAATATTATTCTGTTTCATAGAAGTTCAATTAAATTTAACAATAATTTGTCATTGTTGATCACGGTGAAACAGTGAGAGAGTAACCCCTATAAACAGCTTAAGTGCCATTCTCCTTTTCAGGGTAGCAGTAAAACTCTTTTATATTGCATATATTATATTTATACTCCTGAAGCTGCTTAATCTCTTCATGTCTCCAGAGTGCTGCCTGGCAATCACCATACAGTAGTTACTTAAAATCGTCTTTTCCCTGTGACGCCAGTAATTGTAACTGCATGCTGTTTGTGGCCGTCACCCAGCTGACAAGTGATTTTATAGTTTGTTTCTGTTTTCTCTCTAGTTTGGTTTTAGCTTTCTCTTTCACTGATGAATTAATAGGACACTAGGTGGAGCCAGCTGTTGATTATAAATAGAGCTACAGTAATACAAGCCTGTCTAATGAGCAAGCCCCTGCATGTAATGCTTATTATTAAAAATAACAATTTAAAATGATAAGAATTGAGTTGAAACTTAGTCGTGAAAGTCTGTATCTGATGGGATTAGAGGAAACCATATATTCCTTTTCCTTTCCTTTTATTATCTTAGAAGCTTGTAATCAAATATGAAAAATAATAATAAGGAAAGATCATCTACATTCAATAAAGAGGACTGGGAAGCAAATGAACAGAAATAGAAAAAGAAGAGAGAAGCAGCAATAAGAACCAGCAGATGTTTCTACTACAGATACATGCAGATATCCAGTTGTGTATCTGCACATCCTTTGCCTGATACACACAGATTTTCTCTCATCCTTACATTTAAATCTTCCTTCCGTTCTGTCTTCCTGAAGTAATTTAAAGAGCTGACATCTTTCACTTTATATTTAGATATAGGATCCATGTTTTCAAATCTCTTCTTGGGAGGGTGTTCTAAAAGGTGTGCAAAGGCACAGAGGGTTGTCACTCACATGTTGGCCAGACATAATTAAGAAAACTGTGGAAGGTTATTTACTGACTGAGGTGGAATCTGGTTGTATGTGCTCCTTCACATGATTCTGGTTATTAATCCTAGTCAAGGGTAAGGAATCTGTAGTCCTAGGCAGTGTGACAACACAAGAAAAATACACCCACTTCCACACAGATTTACAGATATGTACCTCCGGTGTGGCACATATATTAGTTCTGCAAAGAAGAGATAGAAATCAGGGTGTATGTTGATACTTGGTTACATGGACTGAAGAGCCAAAAACAGGAAATAAGAAGTGTGAGATGACAAGCAAAAGCAGAGATTAAGGATATGGGCTGGAGCAGTCTGGCAGAACAATGATAATTCCCACCAACCTGTGTTAAGTGAAGCACTCACAAGTTCAGTCAATGTCTTGTTCCTATAGGAGTAAAAGGGAATTAGCATAGGGAGAGGCTCAAGTTAGTGAGGAAAACTTGTGGAGGAGGGAAATGACAGCCGCCTAACACTCCAGGAGTAACGAAGTTTAGAAGACTGGAGACTGACCTTTTTGAATGTTATTCATAGAAACTTACAATTTTAGTACTGACATGAGGGTTAGAATGGTCCTGTTCATACAAAATCAAATTGTGCATGGACCTAGTGCTTTTTGGAGGAGCCTTGCAAGAAGCAGTGCTGCATTGTCAACTTTAAGAGACCTTTCTCGTTATGAGCTGTGCAGTTTGATCTCAACAGCAGAAGCATAGGAGGAGATCAGCTATGATGGAGACGAAGCTTATTAGTTTTGCAAATCATTCAATATTCTGTTGTGTCTGGGCTATGATTAATTTTTTTTTTAAAGTTTATTTTAATGGATAGTCTTAACCAGAAACAAGGCCTTTGAAATGTATTATGGTGTCAGTACTTCCATATCTGCTTCTGTACATTTTCTGTCCACCAGCACCCCAGGACTGGCTTTGAATGAGCTCATCCTGACATGTCCTGACTTTTCTTTCTGACAAGAGAAAGACGTGTGTAGTGTGGGAGCTCTTGGATTTCTGCTGCTGGTCACCTGCTGCTTCGCTCAGCTTGTGGTTCCTCCTGAAGAAGGTTGAAATTTTAGTTGAGAAATACCCACAGTGTGGGGAAGTGTCTGACCTTCTTGGGCAAGGGTCATGAGAAGCTAAGCTAGAAGAAAAAGAAGATGTACTCCTTCTCTCTATCAGTCAAATCTGTCCTTTTAAAAATCCACTAGATGAGGAAGAGGGCAGGAGGAGGGGAAATAAAACATAAGGTGAAGAATGAGGAGGCTTTGAGTTTTCCATGAGACAGTCATTTGATGACTGAATGGTAATTGCATTGCAAGAAAAGCATAAGGAAAGGCATATATGGAAGTCAAATTGTCCAAGGGATATTCCTGAGCATCTGGTTATGTGCTGCCAGAAAGCATTATACAAAGACATATTACATCTAAGCAAAATGTATTAATAAATTAAGTATACTAGCAAAGTGGGAAATGTTTTTGTCCTTCAAAACCCAGAGTTCACACTTCATAGGTTTTTAATTTAGTTATTCATACTGTGTAACAGAATTAAAATTAATAAGAATTTGGGGAAGGACATATTTGATAATAAATGCTAAAGGGTATCCTTTCTCTCCACCCCTATAGAGCTTGGGGCTTTTTTTGGGTTGGTTTGTTGTTTTTTGTTTTTTTTTTTTTTTTTTTTTTTCACAGAATAATAAATCTCATATCCCTGAAATCATGTATTTTAACCTCTCTCTCTACTCTGGCCTTGTGAGATCCCACCTGGAGTACTGGGTCCATGTCTGGGTCCCCCAACACAAAAAAGACATGGACCTGCTGGAGCGGGTCCCGAGGTGGGCCGTGAAGATGATCTGAGGGTTGGAGCACCTCTCCTGCGAGGACAGGCTGAGAGGGCTGGGGTTGTTCCACCTGGAGAAGAGAAAGCTCTGGGGAGGCCACATAGAAGCCTTCCAGTACCTAAAGGGGACTTAAAAGAAAGCTGAGGAGGGACTTCTTACAAGGCTATGTAAGTGATAGGTCAAGGGGGAATGGTTTTAAACTGAAGGAGGAAAAGTTTAGATTAAAAATGCCAGTTTTTTACAGTGAGAGGGGTAAAACACGGGAACAAGTTTTCCAGAAAGGTGGTGGAAACCACCTTTCCAAGTTTCCTTGGAAGCATTCAAGTTGGATGGGGCTCTGAGCAACTTGATCTAGTTGAAGATGTTGCATGGAGGTTGGAATAGATGACCTTTAAAAGGTCTCTTACAATTCAAACTATTCTTTGATTTTTTAAACTACAAGATACAGCTGGTCTTGCATCTTTCCTGCTCTATGCCACTAGCTCCAAAATGTCCATGAGATTCACTGCAGAACTGAGGACATGAACACAGGAGTTGTTCCTTGCAGAAATGTCCTGGACATGATAGACCCAGTGATGCAGCCATGAAAGAGGGAGAGCTGGAATGGAGATGTGAAAGAAGAGAAATCAGGGCTTTACCAGACATGGAAGAATGGAAGTAATAATAGTTTTGCTTGCATCTTTCTAAATTTTTCTTTATGGTCTGAGCATCTGTGCATCAGAATAAGGATGCAAGATGCACCTGTTTATAAAAATCAGGAACTTCTGGCTGCACTGCGGTTTCTTTGGCTTTTGTTATCTTCAGAATAGATCTTAGTCTTAAAAAATGAAAATTAGAAAAGTAAATCAAGATCAGTCACAGTTTTTTTCATTAGTATCCTCAAGTTACCCAGCTTAGTGTTTTACATTACGATGCTGTTCTTTACAAGGTGTTTCTTTCATTTACATTTCCCTAAAGATCCTGCACATAGCACAACCAGCTCTCTGATTTGCTTGATGATACAGAAGCTCAAGATACTGAAATGGTCAAGGACATACGGTTGGTTTTGACCAGTGCTGACAAGACTCGTCTTTTTTTCTTTCTTTTTTTTCCTTCCCCTCCATTCCCTCCTGCCCAAGACTTGCCACCACTGGGGAAAGCCAAAGATCAGAAAAAGTTAAAGAAAAATTTGAACAAAAGTTAAGCTACTTGAAACTTGTGTTTTCTTAATCTATATCTAGTTTCACCTTCAGCTCTTTTTGTGTCCTTCTGATGATTAGGAATAAAGAGCATGAGGAATTTCTTCCTGGGATCAAATTTTTTTAGCATTCACTTCTGATCACTTATATTGATCTGTTTCCCTGAAACTTAAAAGCCACACTAAATAAAACCACCACATGCTGCTTTCTGTAGTCTTTCTTTTTATGAGAAGCTTGTTATTTTTTGACAGCTATTATGCAGGTCATGCTTGCTTTTGCAAAAGATAAAGCACAGATATGGGGAAGAAGTTTGTCATTTTATCTTTTTTTGTAACAAAAATCATTTGAATATTCCCACACTGTGCTCATTTTTAACACATCTTCATTTCCTCTTACTACAAAATATAATTTATAATGGGAATTCCTCTGTAATTTGATATTAATGGTCCCAAATGGTATTTAACAAATATCCCTAGGTACAAAGACCACTTTTTCAAAGGGCAAACTGAAATTTCACCAATTTATTTAAATTAAGGGTTTTGACAGGAAAAAAAAAAAAGTCTTTGCAGTCTGAGGCTGGTTTTCATTCACTGTTGTAAGGACTGCAAATAGTGAAATATGCAACCTGTTGTCTTCAGTAATTATTGCAGGCCCTGAATTGTGACTGAATCAGGTTTGATAACAAGGCAGAAAAGAAAAGGTATTAAACAACTTCATGTACATGGAAAATGTTATGTTTCTGAGTCATAATGGAAAGAATTTTTTAAACTGGATGCTTTGATGAACTAGTTTTGGAGCCATTGAAATATTCAGTGACTGAAGATTGAAGTTAAGGTAGTTAAGAACTTTAAGATGTTTATGGTTTAGTGTCTTTGATGACTCTCAACCTAATAGTAAAATTACTGACTTCTCATTTCTTAGTGGCCTTGTTTTGGACTACTGAATGGCACAAAGGATTTTTTATCTTATGTACAAATTTGGTACTTAGCAAAACATTTCAAAAATAGTGAAATAAATTGCCAGCCAGTGTGATTAAATCTTTGTATGCATATGTCTCTTCAGATATTTCTGCAAAAGCCAGGAACAAAAAGTATGCCACAGATGTTGATAAATCCCAGTAGTTAATTATATTTATTCCCAGGCTGTATTATTTTTCAAAACTTCATAAATAATGAGGATTAGGTAAGCCATCAGTTATGATGCTACCTGAACCAAGAACAAACAAATCCTAAGACAGAGAGGGTTTTGAGGAGACTCTTAGGCTACTAATTTAAGGATATAATGAGGAAGCAAAAATTGAAAATTCTTGACATACTCTGGCTCCATATACCAAGTAAAACCAGCACCCTCATATGCCCTCAGAATGCAAAAAGTCAGATACGGTTTGCTTCCTGCAGAGAATCTATTCTTTAATTCCTGTTGAGTTCCTTTAGCAAGCTAAAAACGCTTTAAGTAGTAATACCTCATTGTCTGTCATAATACCTAATCCCACACTTTTCTTACAGGCACTGTTTGTTGAACTGCGTGGGCCTAAATGTGACTTTGAATCATCAGCCTTAGACAAAGTGTGAGTGCAGATGATAAGGGCCCCATAACAGTAGGGAAGTGGTAAACTGCTGAAGAGAACCAATTAGGGTTATTCCTCCAGCAACAAGCAGATGAATTTTTCCTTAATGAGTCCTTGGTGAAAATGGTATTTACTGTGATATTCTGCATGACCTGGCTGACCCATCAAACAAGAAGCAGCTCAAGCAGCTCTGGTGGGCTACATGTAGCACACAATTTCAGAAATCTGACTAAGCCTAGGGAGCAGAACATTTATTAATTTATTGTTATTTAGTGTGAATGCTTTATTATCTATTTTGTGACATCAGTGTATGTGGCATGTGAGAAATCGTACAGAAAAGTGACTTTGCTCTAGGGAACAACATGTAATTAATGTGAAGGGTCTGCTTTGTATCCTGAAAACCAGGCACAGAATGATGACTGCAAACCTTGACTGGATGTGAAGCTGTAAATACCCCAAGCAGAAAGGGGATTGCATTTTATGGCATTCTTGGTACTCACAGTTTGAGGATTTTACACTGAATGAAAATTGTATTGTGCAGAGATGAGCCACCCATTGATGATTCTGAGATGCCATGGAAACAGAGGTACTCTTATTAGGCATTGCAGTTTGTGTGTGAGCCAGAGATAGGTATGTCACTGGGAATCCTCCACAGCCCGTGCTTCAATAGAAACACTTAAATTGAGGGAGAGGGAGAAGAAATATCTGCATTGAAAGAGAGAAAAAATGAGCCAGTCAATTAGATGAGGGAAAGGCAGTAGTGTCAATTCAGAGGACTAACTTATTCTGCTGTTGCTTCATGCAACTTGGTGGTGTCTGCCAGGTCAGGAGATCAGTTTTTACCTGAGTGAACAACCATCTCAGAAAAGCAGTATTATAATTCAGGAGAGAAAACACAAGGTATTTGGTTTGTATTGCAGCATAGTTTTCTGGTTTAACACCTTGCCCCCAAAGTTTTAGAATTACAAGAAAGTACAAAGAAACTACTGAGAGGTGTATCAGTGCTGAAATCACGAGTTTTATTTTGTTCTCTGGGATTTTATTAGGTCCCAGCTCTCTCAAGTTAATTTAAAGAAAAATAAACTTGTATTGATAGTGCGGGACAGAGCTGCATTGACAAGACTGGAAAAGCAATTCTTTGTGCCCCCAGCATAGGTATGGGACTGGGAAGGATTGGCCTCACCCACACCAGCACTCCCCTGGATGGAGATGTGGAGGGTCAACAGCGCACAGAGGTTTTGGGAGTGCTGATGCCTCTTTCCTAAGTGACTGTATTTGGTATAGGTGGCAAGGTTGATGGCACCAGGGGAGGGGGCTGCAGGAGTGGCCTCCATGAGAAAAGGCCAGGGGCTGTCCTCTGCCTGATGTAGCTGGTCCCAGCCAGCTCCAGTGGATCCACTCCAGGACACAGCTGACCCCACAGCCAAGTTAGTGGTGCCTCAGGACAAGCCTGTTTGAGAAAGGAGAAAGCACTGCCCTATGGCAACTGAGGGGAAAACAGTGTGAAACAGTTTTTTTGAAACCCTGGGAGAAGACCAGGGTGCTGGGAAAGAGATTCCTCTGCAGCTCTTGGAGAAGACCATGCTGGAGCAAATATCCACAAGGCAGTCCATGGAGGACACCGTGTCAGAGCAGGTGGGTTGGCCCTAAAGGAAGCTGCAGCCTGTGAAGAGCCCACAGAGGAGCGAGTAGCTCCTCAAGGGCTGCAGCGTGAGGGAGGATCCAAGTTGGCTCAGGGGAAAAGTGTGAAGAGGGTGGAGCAGAAGAGAGGAGCTGTTACAGACTGAGCACAGTCCCCATTGCCCATCAACCTGTGTCCCACAGAGTCTGAGTGGGGGGGGAGGGAGTTGGGAGTTAAGTAGAGCCGGGGGAAAGAAAGGACATGAGAGGCAGGTATTTCAATAATTTTGTCTTTGCTTGTTGCTATCCCGTTCTATATTAACTGGCAATAATTTATATTATTCTTCCCCAAGCTGAGTCTGTTTGACCAATGACAGTAACTGGTAAGTTACTCTCTGTGTGTTGATTTTGCATTCTGTTTTCTGCCTCTGTCCTGTTGAGCCTGGGGGAGTGTCTGGCTGCTCACTGAGGTCAACCCACCACAGTGAAGTTAAACAGAATTATTGCACCTAAGCTTTCCAAATTGACAGGACATAATGACTCAAGCTTGGTCATTTTTAGGGATAATTGATATTAGACTGTGTGGCTGTGGACTGCAGCTGATACTTGGTAAAACAAGAAAGTTTGTAAAATGAAACCTCTCTCCATTAGAAGCAGAGTCACTTGAGAGGTATTTATCCAGAGCTTGCCCTGAAAAGGCAGATGAAAATACACTGAGCAAAGGGCATTATTACTGTTTTAAAGCTGCTGTAGGTTGTGTGCACCTGAGCTAAGGTTAGGGGCATGAGGAATTGTATTTGAGGAACATGCCTTACATTACTAATGTTTCTGTGTGCTGGAGAGGGCATGTATCAAAAATTTTCTTTGGCTGTACTCATAACATATTATCAAATCTTGAGTTTAACCAATTCGAAGGATGTTTCCTCACTTTTAACTACTTAAAACTGAAAGAGATATGGTGCTGTGGCTGCAAAAGGCTATTACATCAAAAGGGTAAAAAAAAGAGAAAAAAGCTTTATTGAAAAAGATATGCCATATAAATAATCACAAAAAAATGTTTTTGTCCTTAAAAAAGGTGCTACTCAAATGGGTGTCTGTGGCATTTCACAACACACTGGTTGTACAGATAATATCTGTTGTTCCTAGAAGAGTTTGGGGGAAAAAAAAAGCTATTACAGCATTTGAGTTGTTTCATCATTCTGAGATAATCAGTGAAGGAAAAACACATTGTGTCTTCAAGTTGAGAAGGTGTCAAGAAATGCCATGTGGGGCTGCTGTCAGATGGGCGGAAAAGCAGGATGTCATTTGCAGGATGATGGAAGCTGTCTGCTGTAACAGGTTGTATTCTGGAGGCTGGGCTCCTTTTCCACCACTGCTAACATGATCCAAGTTTGAACCAATGCAGTTGTTCAATAAAAGTGTTGTCTGTAAAAGGAAGGTCGTAAGCTTGCAGAGTGAATGGAGGTGGGATGGAGTCTGTCCAGAGGTGTTCAGGAGCCACTTTGGAGCACCCAGCTGAAGCGTTGTGTTGCTGATATCTCAAGACAAACTTGTTTAAACTTAAAAAAACACCAAACAAAAAACTCAAAAAGATAAAATATATACAGGGAGCACTGCCTTGGGACCATCTTATCTTATTCATTACTGGTTTCAACTCTGTAACCTAGAACAAAAAGGTTTGTTTCCCACTGTTGACCCTCTGAGCTTCAGACATTGACAGTCTGATAGCCCCAGGCTCTTTTCTGCATGGAAAACTGCAGGAGTTTTTCTTCCAAGATTTCACAAAAAAATGGGAAAAACCTTATTTCCTGAGGTTGCAGGATGGGAAGCCTAACTCAACACAAAGGAAATGTAAAGGACTTGGGACATTTAAGGAGCAACACTTTTTTTGTTGGGTGGGACCAAGACAGTTTTTGCTGTTTATTTTTATTTATCTGTTGTCTTTGGATTGTACAGCAGGTCAGTAGTGGCTTTGGCACACTTGTCAAAATTTGTGAGGTGGAGGTTATTTCTGGCTGCTTTATGGGTAAATTAGAGAACAGGCTTAAACATCAAGGTGAATGTTAGGGTTCAGTGGATACACCCATGGAAATCTGGCTTTTCTTGGATATCTCTCCTACCTTCAGTGAAACGGACTTGGGGAGGAGGTAGCAAACTGATTAGAAAAGGTCGGGTTCATGTCTTCATCTGTTCCTTCTGGAGGTCAGTCAAAGTGTATTTATGGAAGCCTGGCAGTACTTTCTCTCCTTGTAACCGAAGAAATGAAATTACCCCAACCCATTACTGGAATAAAATGTTAATCTTCATTGCAGATGCATTTTTAGATTAGATCTGTGATGTTTCTTTGTACATTCTGGCATGTTGCTTTGCACCTGTAAGTAATTTGTCTTGGTGGTAGTGCTTGCAAGTGGTCTGGAGTAGTCCAATTCCTTGTAGTAAGTAATGAGCTCCATTGCTCAAGAACGATGTGAGAGACGTGGTGAGTTACTACAGAACTTGAAATTGAGCAAGAGAAAGCTCATCTATACATGAAGCAGGATTAATTTCATTAATTGCATTATTGCAGTTTCCTAAATTTCGGTTTGTTCTTTCAGGTTTTTTGATGCTATATTGTCTACCAGGTTGCAATATCGAATATTTTGATTGCTAATGTTAATACTACTGCTATTTCAGGAATAGAGTAAGGGCTTTAAGGATCTTCTTTATTAAGCCACAATAGATATGAAGCAGTGAGGGTTTTTTTTTCCTGGCAGGAGAAGTAAGGGTGCTGTAGACACACCTAAAATGAAACAGCTTTAATTTCTTTCTGTAACCACTGGTTGAAGAATGAGTCCCTTAAGAGTTCAGAAGGAGAGAATAGTTACTTGGTTCTAAAGAACACACCAAAGAACACATTTTTGTGTATATTTAGAAAGTGTTTGTTTTTCTCCATGCATTTCAAGTGACTCGCAGCATGGTTCTCTCATGGTGCGTGCATTCAGCTCAGAGGAAAAAAAAATGACAATTCGAAGCCTGAAATATTTGCTCCTTTGTAATCCCATCTACAGTCATTTAAGATCAAGGCTGAAGTTTAATATTAAAGTAAATGTTGTTAACCCTGGAAAGTAAACAGTGTGAGAGTGATTGAGCTTTTTCCCCTCAGGAGAGTGGATAGGCAGAGAGCAAAAAACCTTGAATAAAATAATTAAGAGAATTAATTGTTTCCCTTTTACATACTCAAGTATTTTATTCTGTGTTTCTGAACACTGAACATTACATGTCCTCCGGGGGAAAAGTCCTTGTAATTCAGACTTTATAGTGTTGAGAAAGGCAGCATTACATGTAGGGAACTACCCTGAGAAAAAATATTGACAGAAAACTGTTCCCAGGCAGGGAGATGCTGCACCACCCTGCAACACGTGCATGTGATTGCTGACAATGTCACAGCACCATACGAAGCAGCCTTGCATCTCGTGCTTAGTGTCTGAAGGTCACCAGGTACATCACTGGGAATCTGCTCTCTGTTCAGGTGTGTTTGGAATCACAGGAAAGATTGGGGTTTACAGGGGAAGAGCCCCCATCCCAAGTTACATCCCAAGCTTAGCTATAACCTCACTTAGTGTTAGAACTACTAAGTTCACTTCCTACATCTTCTGTCTCGAAGATTTTTAGACATTAGTGGTGGAATACCTGGACTTTTCCCTGTGAACTAATGTTACATTGATTATTACAGGGCAAGCATGTTTCTTCCTTTATCGGTTCTTTAAAAATGCAAGAACATATCCAGGGAACCTGAAAAGCAGTTTCTTCAGAAAGGAGAACGTTCTTAACCTTATGAATGCTTTCTTTCTAGAGCTTGTTTAACATACTTATTTAATGGTCCCATATTCTTTATAAAATATAGGTATAATTATCTTCTGTTTTCATTTTGTTAATCAATACTTAACATTTTTTAAAGTGATGTGTTGTGTTCTTGTGTTTCACGTTATTTTCTTTTCAGCTCTTATTTTTACTTTTTAATATTTGCTACATCTTACATGCATTTTGACTCCTTTTTCTATATGTTTTATATGCTTATTTTATGATGGCTGTAGGTGATATTCAAGATTGAAGGTGCCAGTAGTTAATACTTATGTTAAATTTAATGCATATTGTTCTCCAGAGATATAAAAGAAATTGTTTGACTGTTGAAGATCTCAGATAAAAGCTAAAGTGACATACCTGTCTCGTGCATCACATCAACCTGTTTTGCATGCCACTGTCATCCTACCTGAAGTTGTGCAAGATTAGATTGAAACCAGGCAAAGCAAACAGGACAGGTATGTTGCTGTCACTTTGAACTGCGTGTACCACATTGACTCTTCTGTCAGATATGCTTAAACTGAAAAATAAGCAGTGCTTGTGGTCTTGGTCACCTCCCAGCCACACTCAATAGCTGTGGTAGCATTTACTGCTCTGTAAAATTGACCAGTCTCCACAGCCTACCCACTTTGTTATTAATATAATTGTGGAGGTTAGTAATTCCTTAGCTCTTGCATTGAGTTCAGATTTGTGCAATTTCTATTATACATTGAACCACCTTCTCCTACTCATCAGCCCTCACTGCTGTTGCTGATGGCCTGGCTGGAATTACCCCTCTAAAAGGACTCTGTCCAGCCAAGACAGCTCTAACTGAACACATTCTTTGGCCCTTCACTAACACGTGGCTTTGTTTTGAGCTGCCATGCATGTTGCCACACATAGAAGTAGCTATTTGATTCTGAATTGTCAAGTTACCAAGAGCAGTTTTTTTAAAAGAGAAAGAAGTTTTCTTTGGATTTAGATTTCCTAAGACCTTTTTTTTGGAGGTTTTTTCCCACATTTGGAGGATATCTTGTCTACTTCTGTGTAGCTATTTTTACTACAGCTGGGGAATCTGTGGGTCATTGTGTCATATTCTCTCAGCTTAATCTGCTGTTACTTATGCTAATGAGGCTTGTGGCACTGGGCTTTTGCTTCACTTTGCCATATTGTCACTTCTGCAGCAGAAGCCAAAGGTGACATTATCCACTTCAACTGTGATGCTTTTTAAGCACATTTTGCTTTTCCTGTGATGTAGCCCCAGAACTCTGCAAGTCAGACTGTCTCAATCCCCTCATAAGAGCATGGATTTACAGCCTCCAATTTATTCTTCCTACTGTCCAGTGAAGTGCTAAAAAGCTTGTCTAAACTTGCTGGAAAAGTAGAAATGTTTTTTATAAACTCCTAGAATGCTTTGGATTGGAATGGACCTTAAAGATCATCTAATTCCAACTGCTCTGCCATGGACAGAGATCTTCCACTAGATCAGGTTGCTCAAAGCCCAATACAGCCTGGCCTTAAACACTTCCAGGGATGTAAAGACTTACAGGGAGACTTTGGAAGTCTGGAGAAACTGAAATAAGGAAACACTGACAGTTAAATACTTATGTGTATACACGTATTCCCTCTTCTTATGAGATAATTGTATTTCATATTATGTCAGGATCTTACCTCTGAAGGACTCCAGTGATTTGTAATCATGGGTGTATTCTGTCTGTTTCTGTATCTTCTTGCTTCCCTCTAGAATATTGAGCTAAAGAGGGAGAGGAGCAAGATTTGGACACTCTGCTTCTTGTGCCTACTCTATATGCCTTTGGTGACCCTGTGAATACAAGCTAGCCAGAGCCTTACTAATTTGTTCAGCTTTTGCTTGGGTTGCACTTACACCACAAAATATAGCTCATTTCTGCTAAGTTTAGGTAAAGTCTATTCTCTTCACCTTTGTTTTTCTAACAGTGAGAGATGCCAATTTCCTACAAGCTAAATACAATCAAAACCTAGGGGGTTTGTAGTCTGGCTTTTGCTCCAACCTTTGCATCCTCTGAATTAAAGAATATGCTCAACCCTCTAAAACAAACCTTTCAATCTTTTGATAGAGCTCCACATGTTGTACTCTGGCTTTTGACAAGGAACTGTTCAAGGTTTTAATCTTGATTGGCCTTTGAAAAGTACACAGAAGACTTCAGTGTCCCCAGGCAGAGTCATGTTCTTTTCCTGTTTTCTCTCTGTATCTCTCCAGTTTTTCTGAGCCTTGCATTTTGCGTGGTTGTTGTCTTTGAAAGCAGGGACAAAGGTGCTATTTGTCTTCTTCTACTCAAAGCAGGAGGAGAGCAGATGCTCGTAGGAATGGTGCTAATAATCTGCAGTAGGAATGGCAGTACGTCTAGTAGGAAAGATCCCTGGCTGACCATGTTTTCCACTGCTTTAGGGCACAACTACAGAGTGCAGTGAAGAGAGTCATGCCAACTCCAAATGAGCCAAATCTGGAACTGCAAACTGTTTAGCTGTGTTGCACAGGAGGATGGTGAAGTTGCCAGGCCTGTAGATTCACAAAACATGCTGCAACCTAAGGATTTGTCATACAGTCAAAGGAAATGGGATGTGTGTGGGGAATCCCAAGAAAGTGCTCTGGAAAATTTGTCAAAACTTATGTGTGTGCGCACACCACAGATTCACAAACAGACAGAGAGATACTGCCATCCAACTATGTTCATAGTACTCTCGAGTTGTTTCCTGCCTGGAACACTTTAAATGTGGCAGCCTTGTAATGAGTTCAATTTAGTTTGAGGCTAAAAAATTAACTGGAAAGCTATCATCACATGTCTAGTGATAAATCTCCAATGCAATATACTTCTTAATTTCTGCAGTTGCCTTTAAGTTAAAAGTAAATAAAAGCAACTCCCTTTAAGCTCAGTTTCCCCTAAAATTGGAACCACTTGCAAATGCAGAACCAGAACGAATGTGTTTATGGCAGTCATGATAATTATGGAACACAAGATTAACCTGGCCAGGAAAGATAAATATCTTGGTATTCACTGCAGTGATAAAATGACTTTGGAATGCAGCCTGACACAGTGGCAGATAAAATTTGATTTTTCTATCTATACATAGCTCACAACGGGCCTCTGTAATATTTGTTGAGTCTAAATGTCCTGAGAACCTCATGTTGTCTTTTTAGCATGGGTAGTTATTGTTTTGCAGTATTTTGTGGGAAAAGCCTATACTTTTAATGCCAAAAATAGGTAAAAATCTTTGAAAGATGATAGAAAAGAAAAAAAATACTGGATTGAGCTGTTGAACATGTTTTCTGTGTTGTGTGAATTAGAGCTTTCACAAAGGCCATGTATTCCAGATCTGTCTGTCTAAATAAACAAGTTGTATTGGTATTGTGTAACATGCTTGAACGTAGGAAAAAAAGTAAGTATAGTTCTTCCAGGAGGGAAGATCAGATTTGTCTAGCTGTGGTTGACTGCCAAAAAAATAGACTAAATATATACAATTTGTGAAGAAAAATACTGTTATCTTCTCCCTATATTGTGGGTGCAAGTAAGATGATATGATGGTGGAGGAGTCAGAACAATTACTTAATATTTTCTGGTCTGTGTTTTGTGTGTCACAAAAGTACTATTGAAAAATATCTGCTCTCTGTTAGTTCCCAGTGATGTCCTCTATATATGGAGAGAAGTTTCACAGTTACATTTATTCATTTTCTTAAGTAAATAAAAACCTTTCAACACTTTCCTCTTGAAGGGAAGTCTTTAGTAATTTCAGTAAGTTCTAGAATATTTGCCTCAAGTCTTCAGTGTTCCACCACTATTTGCAGGGAGTCCCTGGTGCTGAATTTGTGTTCTGCAATACTCTTCTTTTTCCTGCTGAGGTGAAGAACATGGATCTGAACTACTCGTGCAAGAACGGGGCTCATGCAGCACTGTGTTCTTTTCCTGTGCTCTGCCAGCCTCTTTCTGTGTGAGTCAGAGAATTTAAGACCAGGGAGGACCATTAGATCATTCCATCTGACCTTCTGTAAAAACCAGATCATTACATTTTGCACAGGTACCCCCTTTTTTATCCTGGTAGCTTCTGTTTGGCTGAAGCGTAGCTCTCGGAAAGACACCCAGGAAGGCAGCAACAACTGCTGTGTGCATTACTGCTCTTGGCAGTGTGGTTGCACTGGTTAATCACCCTTTCTAAACAAACACGCCTTCCGTAGCTGAAAACTTGCCTCAGTCTTTCAGCTCACTCAGCTGGCACACTCTGCTACCTGTCACTACAAAGCTTCTCATTCTTAATTTTTAGCTTCACTTTGCTTGGCTTCATCCATTCATTGACTTTGTCAATCGATGTGTTGTTTGATGACTGTGATTTCAGCATGTTCTTGGCCAATGTTCTTCTGTGATCTCTCCATGAGTACATTTCTCAAATGTCTTCACTTCATAAATGTGTATTTCCCTGGTTCCCATCCCTTTACAGTGGATTACTTCTCCTCTTGCATTCACTGTGTGTTAGCTACACAGTGAGCGGTGCCTTACACCTCCTCTTCAGCTGTGCATACAAACACTTCTAATTATAATAAAATTAAAGACCTCGTATTTGAGACGTGTTTTTGTAACTGGTACTTGAAAACAATTTTTCATCCAGAAACTGTGACCTGTAACTAAGTGATTGAAGCGATTAGAAACAAGTCCATTTCATGGCTGTTTTTTCTTTTGAGGAGAGGATGGAAGGGTTTATGAGGACAGAAAATCTGAATTATCATATTTCTTAAAGAATGGTACAATCCCTAAAAGGACAGAGAGATGTTGTCTCCAGAAAGTTAAGCTTGAGGTATTGGTCTTTGATTAATAGCCCAATTGCCTTCCTGGCCTCTTCCAATGTTGATCTGCACATCAGCCCAAGGCTCCCTCCACCTTTTGAGGTGTATCCAAGTCATTATGCTTTTGAACTACATTCATACACGCACAGTCAAATCTGGAAGTCTCTTATATTGGTATTTTTCATCATTCCATGTATTACACAATGCTTTTTTATTTCTTGCTGCTACAACTCATTGTAGAAGAATGGCTTTTTGAAATAGCTTCCTTCAGCATCAGAAGATGATCTGAAGCTCTGTGTGTACTCACTCACTACTTATGCCCACTGCATCCTGTGCATCTTTCTTTAAATTCATTGTTTCTCTCACATCCCAATGGTAAGTGAAAGATGAGAGGGGTATAGGCGATCTGTTTTGGTTATAGACTTGGTTCCTGAATCTTTAAGCTTATTTTAGCATCCCAGTATCCATGTTTCAAGTGTTAACAGAGTTTTATTAGTAATTAAAAATATTTTATTATCAATTAAAAGCCTCCCTTCTTGTTACTATGATAAACAGCTTTGTTGGCTAATACTTATTCTAATGATTGGGCACTTAATTTAAGAAAGGCTGGTGAATCATTTCACTGATTTCTGGAAACTTAAGGACCAACAGAGTTAACAATACTATTGTTTGCTTTCCTTCTCCTAGAATTTATTTTGATGCTGGATACTGCCTTAACCAGACTTTGGAGACCAAGGTTTTCTTGTTACTGCTCAGAGTTCATGTTGACACTTGAATCAGCCAAACTCCTGAGCATATGAAAACTCAGTGTATGCCCTGAGCTTTGAGTGCATACCTTTTTTTTTTTAGAAGAAATCCTTGTGCTAAGTTAGGTGCATGGAATTCGTAAAACCTACACAACAAAGCTGTTATTCTTATCTATAAGCTGTACAGGATCCAATTCAGCAACCATTTTTCATTCATGTGCTCAATTATCCAAACAATTTTCATGCCTTTTGTGTTTAGAGGGTCATAATTCAGTATGATTCTTTGCTGCAATGGTCAAAATGTGCTCAAAAATTATTTAAGCATTCAAGATGCTTGAAGGTGTTAACAGAGCCCTTTGTGCATCGTTTACAGTATGTGTGTGGAAGTCCTTCTGGTTTAAAAATACTTTTCCAAATTATGTTCTTGGTAAGGAGGGTGTCACCTCAGCAAGGTGAAACTCTGAACAGAACTGGGCCACATTAACACAGAAATAGCTTGCCAATTCCTAGAAGTGATTTAAATCTTAGTGCAGGTATTGTGTGATATTGAAGCTGACAGGTTATTCACTTTTAACAAGATTAATCAAGTGGTTTTTGTTTTTTTTTTTTTTTTTTTTTTTTTTTTTTTTTTAATTATTTTATTTTTGGAGAAAAGATAGGAATGTTGTCATGCAGCAGTCTCTGTTAGAAGGTCAGAAATTTCTCTGGACATAAGTCTCTGCTGCTGAAGACACTGCTGAAGACAAATATTGTTTGGGAGAAACTTAGAGAAAAACCTGTTAATGTGCCATCAAGCCTCTCACTTCCCCATAGGCTTTTGAGGCCCCTGTTGAGCTTCAGCATGGTTATTACCAATAACCTCAGCCTCTTCCTGTCTTGTCTTTGGCAGACAGTTACGAGCTCCCTTTGTCAGTACTCTGAGTGCAGATTTGTTTACTCTGACCAAGCTCCAGATGCACTAAAACCTGGGCATGCTAACACAGTGATAAATAGATCTTACTAGGCTTGGTACCGTGGCTTTAACACCTGTTTTCTTTTAACTGGTTTTGTAGTTTAGTGGCTCAGATATTCACCAGGCCCATACAAGTTGTGTTTGGCTGAGGGCATTGGCAGAACAAGTTTATATATGCCTGGAGAGCAGGCAGGGGGTTGTTTTTGCCTTGGAAGACCTTGCTGATACACCTCAAGAAAGTGAATTTCCCTGAGCTCTGCCTGTCAGCACTAAGGAAAAAGTAATTCAAAAACAGGCCCACTGACTGCAAAGGCCAGTGGAGTTCATTCCTGAAAATTAGTTCTTGTTGGAGAAGAGAACTGGAAATTTCTCCTAATGATGAGTGAGTTAAAAAGGGAAAATGGGACAAAGAAGACAGACGATGGAGAGGTGTGGGCAGGTGGAGAAAAGCTAGAAGTACAGCAAAGAAAAAGGTGAGAGATGGACAAGGGTTATCTTTTGAGTCATAGGCATAACATGCTTCTGGAAAATCTGCATCTGGGAATACGGAGATCCATGCAGGAGCCTGCACCTTGGTAAAATCTGTGAATTTCAAGCTTGAAAGGCAGAGAGAAAAGTGTCATATTTCAGATTGCCTCAAAGTCCCAGCTGAGTAAAACTATTTAGTGACTATTTCAGGTAATAGGAGTGTCTCAAAAGACTTCCACCTACAGAATGCCACCAAATGGAGAATTTCTTTTTAATAACTCAACTTCCTTTAACTGCAGCTGCTCCAGGGGCCAGATATAGAATGACTACATTATAAATATCAGGTTTCCGGGGTAGACCAGCGGTAAGCTGAAATGTCAGTTTGCCTAGTGCAAACACTTGACGTATGTTGAGCAGAATAGGGAGTAATGAGGTTGGAGACTCTCTCTTTGCTCCTGGTCATCTCTTTTCAGAATGTTTTTCTGAGTACACGCTTGACAGGGACTAGATGGCTGGTACCATTTAGTTTCCTCTGTTCTGAAAACATTCGCCAACTTAATGTGCAAGGAGCTGAACTGCTAATGCTCCGTATGAACTTGCTCATGGCTGGACTGTCAGGATGATTCTGCTGTGGCTTTAATGAACTAGCTGTGAGACCAATTACACCCTGTAAAAGATGTAATGGTTAATTAAACTACTGCAATTGGTGAAACCTGAAGGCTACTGAAATACTAGGTGTGTATCTGGAAGTGAAGTGAGGTTTAAACATGCAAGAGTTCTTTCTCTTCCTAGATACTTTGCTTTAATATGTCCAGATGAGATGAGAAACTGAATAAATTCAAGAACATTTCCTTTTTAAGAGATAGGGAGTTTACTTAATGATTCCAAACCTGCCCCTTTCATTCCTGTTTCTAATGCACCATCACTTTCACCTTTCTCACATCAAAGAAGAGATGAAAATGGCCCCCCGCAGAGATTGTGAACGCTGCTCTAATAGTGCTAGCAGTGAGAGGTTGATTTTCAGTTTAATACTTGGCCTGTAAGCAGCAACTGCCTGATTTCTGCCCTTTCCCACCATCTTCTCTCGCTGGGGTGTGGGTGACTGTGGCAGTGCTGCAGCCCTACGTTTGCCTGGCATGTTTGGCTACTGCACACGCTGAGGTGGCTGGATGCCAAGGGGAGAGAGTGGGGACTGCACTAGCTCATTTTAGCTGGTTGGTATTTTGGTGTCCCAGCTACGCTGTGCCTGTGAGGGAGGACTCACGCTAACGTCTTGTCTCATGGGAGTATTGAGGTTCTCTCTGGTCATGAGTTCCTCTCAGGCTGGTGGCCTGGTGTCACAGGAGCTCATCACGTCTGTAAAAAAAGGGGCTGGGCTCTATAAGCATCCTCCTCCAGTGGAGCTCAGAGCACCCCTGCCCAGCTGGAAGGAGGGGGAGCACTGCCACTGCAGCGCAGAACGGGCAGAGGTGTGCTAACACCAGAGGGAGAGACAGATCCCGCCTGGCTCCCGGGTACTTCCACTGGGAGAGTGGTCAGGAGCAAGAGGTGCCACGGGACCACCTCTGGGAGCTCTCTCCCTCTCTGCCCTGGGAGCAGTAGCAGGAGCACTGCCGCTGCCTGACAGAAAACTGCCTGGGATGGGTCAGGCCAAATGGCTGTGCTAGAGAAGTTTCTGCTTAGCTTCTAAACTCTGGTGAAATCATCCACTGTGCGATTTTGTGTCTCTCAAAACATCAGGACTGCATAAGAGGGGGAAAAACGAGAGACAGAGGGAAAACAGGAGATGTGGCTGTAAGAATGGCAGCTGGGGAAAAATGGGTCTGTATGTTCACATGCACTGTGCCTGTGTGGGGAAAACAAAATGTTTCAGTCTGTAATTACAGATGAAGCATTTAAAGGGCATATCATTTAATGCCTCTGTTTTCAAAGAACCACTTCGAAGCTCATGAGCAGAGAGGTAAGTATTTAACTGTAGGTTGAAAGTTATTCTAGGCATGAGGAGTGCCCCTAAAAACAAACAAACAAAAAAGCCCCACCACAGAACAAAACCAAACATTAAATCTAGTAACAGCTGGTTGTGTTCCAAGCACAATCTTCCAATAGCTGCTTGAGAGAAGAAGGAAAAAATCCAGTCTCAAAACAACCACTTACAACTATTGCATGTAACATCTACGCTCTACCAGCTAGGGCTGGTAGTTCTTGCCTTTTATTAGTATAAATACTCCTCCCCTGCAACAGGGAATGATGAGTGATAACTGATTTTGATACAAGCTAGCATTAGTTTTATTTAGCATGTAAGTGAATGCTGCTTTCAAAAAAACACCATAGAAACAGGTTTTGGTTTTCTTTTTTCAGATGAGAAACTATTTAATTTTCTTTTTGCGTATTGTGTATTTGAGGAAATTGAACTGTTCAGTCAAAAATGAATAAATGAATAAAATCTGGTAAGAAATGTTGTTTAATAGGCTATTATGTGTCTTCATAGCATTATCATTTCTTCTTTTCTTGGCTTTATTTGTATTTTTTTCTCTTCAGCAGTAGCATTAATTTTCAATCCCTTCTGCTCTATGTGGGCTGTTGTCCAGTGACCTAAAAACTGACATGTGTTGCAGATTTTGAACAATTACTGTTTATGCTTGGGGGGGGGTTTACAAGGGGTTATTATTTGGGGAGCTGACGTAATGTCATACTTTTATATATGTGTGTATATTTATTTATAAGTCACACACACACACTCTACATATATAAGTGTGTGTGCAGCTTGTCTTCTGTAAATAATTAGGCATGAAGTTTGTATTCAGGAAAACAGTAGTCTGGTGAGTGAGAGAAGGAACTGAGGTGAACTGGATTTGTAGAAACTTGGTTTTGTCTTGATGCCTCTGTGAGACGATGTCCTCTGCTGGCAGCCAGGTTGGGGTATCCATTTCCCCTGAATGTTTTTAGTTGCTTGCACAAAAGAGAACTTGTGGCTTGAGGAGGATTTCACTTGGCTGATGCAGTGTCCTGTGACAGTCAGTATTTAGGATACCTGTGATGCTGAGGAATTTTAGCAGTTTTGGCACCAATAGACAGCCAGTGGCTGAAACACATAAGCTCACTGGGAGCAGCTGGGGACTTGGCCTCTAATATATGAAACTACTTAGTCCTGTTTATTATGTAAAAACACCTCCCACACCACCTAACCCCCCAAATCAACCAGTCAGTCACCATGTGGTTGAGGAGGCTGCATCTGAGACTGTGTCACTGCCACTCATTGGGTGTTTGCCTTCGGAGGACCTGCAGAGCACAGAGCCTGCCCAGAAGGACTTTTTTTTAAGTTAAAGTTATGATAGGGCCAAAACGCATAGCAAATGAAGCTATACAGCGTCAATTTCTTTGTGTAAGAACTGTCAATATAAGCAGAAAAAAAGTAAAATATTTATCAAATCGTGAATTATGTAGATCCTGCAGATATTACTAATTTACAGGCAGCAGAATAGTTTTTATAAAAGATGAATACATATTAAAAAGTCTCACTTTGCTTTGATATCAGATTACAGAAGGCCTCATGTGATGAGCTACTGTTGTTTACTTGTGTTCCAATGGTATTGTCCCTCCTGTAGCCTAAGTTTTCCAAATATAAACATTCTACATACCTAATACATGCGTTCTTTAATTTGTGATGATTTGATTATTCATAATTTGTTGCTTTTTTCCAGCTATTTCTGGATGCTTAAATACTAACCAAGGGGGTTTTTTTCCCCAATTTTTCTTTTGTTGCCACACGAGCATCACTATAGCTAATACATTTTTTGTTTCCATATGTCAAAGATGTTTAGAAATAAACCTCTTTTTTGCAGTAGTAGCTGAGAACACAAACTTGCAGCCGCCACTTCGTTAGGTGTTCTTTTATCAGAAACCCAACTGTTTGATTAGTTCTATTTAGAAGATGCTGGAGGCTCTGATACTCTGTGAACACCTCCCTGCTCCTTAATGAACGCTTCTGAATCCTCCAGCAACAAAAAATCAAAGTCTTATTGTCTAAGCTGTTGTGGGTAGCTCTGTCAAAGGGGCACTCATTTGCTATGCTCAAGTTGACTTTAATTTGTTGGATGACACAGGTCCCCCTCTTCATGAGACTCCATCTTTAGAGCATAAGCTTATTGCTCTCGCCTGAAATTCCTTCGTGGAGTTGTTCACTTGAATCACAGAAAGGAAGGACATGAAGATATTTAAGAGATCATTTGTCATGTAAGTTGTGTCAGCACATGAATCCTGTAGCACCAGCGGCACCTCTGCTGTCACACTGATAACAGCAAAGGCAGGTATGATCTGTGATAAGGGACTGTGACCACACAGCAGGAGCACCCACGTTATACACGTGGTTTCAGTTTCATCTTGGTGTAGACTTTGCTTCTAAGGTAAATAAACCCAGACGTTATCTCTGGTAGCCCAGATGCAGACAGAAGGCAAGGCCTTGCTTTGATGCACCCGACTCAGTACAGAATAGTTAATGAATTTTCCTACATAAAGGCAAGGCATGGATGGGCAATTAGGTGTGATGATTAAGTAATTCTGTAACCTTGCTTACCCTTTTAAACAGTGTGAAGAAAAAAGGTTGCATTAGAAAGCAGAATAGAAATTGGTCTGGTGCACACAAAAGCTAATTTGTATGGAGAGCAAAAAAAAAATTGTGCCACTCAAACACTCTGCCTGTATTTAGAAAATGAGATCAGCAGAGAATTCAGACAGAGTGACTTAAAGAGGCAACAACATTTACAACAGTTAATTCACAAGTTCTGGGTAGAACATACACAACTGACACACTACTTATACAAACTTACAGAAGTTAGTTGGAAAAACTGCTCCTTTTTCTCTTCCTATATTCAAAATACCTGACAATGCTAGCATCAGACAGGTGTTTTGAGATTTTTACATTACAGAAGGAATTGAGGTAGTTAATAAATTGGCCGATATTGTTTAGTTCTGTAATGGATAAATCATGACAGGAAAAGAGTACATGTGAGTTATTGAATGCAGTATTTATATCAGCCCTACAGGGCAAAATGAAGAAAACATGCACATTAACAAACAGCTTAATACCCAGGAAGTTCAAAATAAACTGACTCCATAGAAACCCTAGAATGAGTAGGGATAAATATAAGTTTAATTCCTTATTTGGCTAATTCTACAATGCTTTATGAGATTAACCTGTTGCTGTATGTTTGGGTGATTAACCTGTTATACATAGTAACTAGCCTTTTAGTTATCGTGTCTGTAAATCATTTTTCACTACATGCTTGCTCCAGGCTTGTGGACAGAAAAGCAAACTGGTCTTTCATGCATATCCCCAGACTTGGCTCTCCTTGTGATTCTTCCTCTGTCCTCCGGTTCTGAAGCTGCTCTCAGTTTTGGCTCAATTTCCATCCCAATCTTTTGTGCTTTTGTCATTCTCTCCTATGACTCATGCAGCTCTTTGCTCAGATGTGCAGATTATCTGAGATATTTTCTTCTTCTTCAGCTTAATTATTTTTAATAGTGCTTTCAGGTCACATTGAGTGAAATTGGATATTAAGTTTCAATCTACTATTAAGCAATTTTAGTAATTTTTGGATATTAAAGACATTAAACATTAGCTAAAGGTAGACTCTTGCAATGAGACTTGACTTTTTTATTGAAAAAGCAAGTGTTACATATTTGTTATGTTTCCTTTCCTCTGGATATTTCTTCAGAACATAGACAGTGTTTTATGGTTTCTCTTTTCATGTAACAGCTGTGTCCAGGATACTTAGCAAGATATTATGTGTCATCCACAGCATTTTGTTCTGTGCTGAAGTTCTGTTGTAAAGCTGGCATTTCCATTAGAGTAGAGCAGCATGTTTTAGTCATCAGATGCCTATTACAATTATTTTATCACTTTTTTTTTTTTCCCAGCAGAGTAATTGCTTTCTCATTGATCTGGACATACAACTGATAGATGGATACAGGGATGGGCTGTAAGCAGCAGGCTCCAACTGCATTAGATTGATGTATCAGGCAGCTTCCAGCTGGGTGTAATAGGAAGATTACAGGGCTCCAACTGCATCTCTGTACAACTCAAACCATGTAAAATCCATCTGAAAGATTCAGCACTGAATCCTCCAGAACTTCCCGTTACAGCGGATGCAGGAAGTACTGAAACGGGAACCCTAATTTTCAAAGACACGAAGGTTCAGCTCATCATCAGCTTACGTACTGTGATTCTATCTGTAGGTACAGATCTTTGAGACAAAAATAATGAATTAAATTACCCAGAAAAACTTTCCCACTTTGTTTCCAGATGGAGAAGTTATTTTCCTTAATAATAGTGACAACAGGTGATGTTGATAACAACAAAATTGCCCAAGGAAGCATGAAGTGCCACAGTGTTTCCATCTTACTCTTGACTCTCTTTGTTTGCCACCCGCATTCTCTGTCCAGAAGTGACCCCAAACACAGGTTTATCTTTCAAAAAGCCAGATGGTTACAAGAAAGTGGTGACAAGTCTTCTGGCCTCTTTTATATCCTTTATAAAATACTATTTTCATTGACTATATTTAGTATAAACTCTATCTGCTTGTGTGACCTGTGTAAAAATTACACTCTAAGAGACACCACCAGTATATAAATTATTTTCCTTCTGTACTTCCAGTCAAGTTTTAGGAGAATTTATGCAGCATAATTTAATGTTTGTAGGGACAAAATTTTGTAATTGGATACCAGTCACTGAAGATTGGTCAAAGAAAAACCAATACAAATATTGATTGGTTTGCAAGTGTTAGAATGACTTAAAGATTTGGTTTTTCTTCCCAGACAAACTTATATTTCATCTTGACTTTAGGACCTAGCTTCACTAATGACTTTGGCACAGTCTCATACAATTAATTTTATTTGAAATCAAACGTTCAAAGGTTCAGAATGAACCCACATGTCCACATTGGTGGTACAAAAATAGCAGCCTTAGCATAATGTTTTTTCTCATTTTTTTCTTTTCCACAGATCTGTCTTTTGCAGTCTTTGCTTGAGACTGTACTGTTTACTGAGTCACTAACAAATACAGATTCCTGGTTGATTTGAGGCTCTGAGAAAGACAAGGCAGTGGAATATATGCTACAGAAACGCTTGTGTAATTAATCTGTTTGTAAAGGTTTGGAGTTTTCATGATAAACAACATTTTTTGTTAAATTAGTACTGCAGCAGTTTAATGTAAAGAATTCTGTAAAATCCAGTAAATACTTAGAAGATCCAGGAGAACAGATCTGAGCTTGGCAGGATTCCATGGGAAGCTGCCCTGGAGGGCAGAGGGGCTCAGAGCACAAGGACAGCCCTTCCCAACCTGCCGGAAAAAAAGCAGTTGTGACAGGAAGTCAGCACAAGCAGAGCTCACATATAAAAACAAGTGTACCAAAGGGGGTAGAAGCTGTGGGCTACCCAGGAGGAACCTAGATGGATTGTCCAAGATTGAATGGATGGAGAAGGGGTGTAGGAAAGGCACAGCTTGGCTGAAGCTGAAACTGGGAAGGATGTGAGGACCAAAGTACAAGTTTCTGTACCCGGCCTTTGGCAAAAGGAAGGCTAAGGGAAATGTGAGCCCACCCCACATAGGAGAAGGGAATGTGCTGACTGATTGGTTATCTCAGATTTTTCTGTGTCTTCCTGTTTTTCCTGTTAAATTCTGCCCTTAGCTCAGCCTCTGAGCCAAGTGGCAGATCTTGGGGGAGTGAAGACTTATCTACAATGAAGAAAGATCAAGACTGATGGCTTTTAGGCCAGCTGGACATCCCCAAGTCCAATGGACCAGGCAGGCTGCACCAGAGATGGGGGGAGGCTGACAGAGGTCACTGTGAGGCTACTCACTGTCACCTTCAAAGAGGCTCACAACAGCAGGAAAGAGACAAACATTGCTCCCAGCCTCAAGAAGGACAAGAAAGTGGATCTAGGGGAGGTTATGCAGCAGATCCTCCTGGAAACCATTTCCAAACACAAAGGTCAAGGAGGTGATTTGTAACAGCCAGCATGGAGTTACCATGGGCAAGATGACCTCTTGGGTTGCCTTCTTTCGTGGCTTGTCCGGCTATGTGGGTAAGGGGAGAGCAGGTGATGTTCTGCGTCGCTGCCACGGCCGCCCGGTGGCCTGGCCGGAGGCAAGGCGGTGTCCTGGCCGGCGACCAAAGGGACACAGCCCTCGTGGCTGGTCGGAGCGCTCTGCTCAGAGGCACACAAAGGAGCAGGCTGCAGCTTGGATGTTGCCTAGCAATGGGACAGCGGCAAAGGAGGCAGAGGGACCTTTCGGGTGCCCACAAATGCAGCTTTACTGATAACACAAAGTAACAAGGAGCTTCAAAGCTGAAGGGAAAGCACCAGAAAAAGGCGGGGGAGGGGAACCCGAGAAGCCTTTTTATGGTGCTCTAAAAGAGGGAGGAACTAAGGGAAACAGTCTGATAGGGAGATGATGGGAATGACAGGTGCCAATAGGGAAAGGAACAGGGGAGAACTTTCTGGAACTTATACATAGGCAATTAAACTGATAAATATACATAAACAGACGAACCAATAGGGACTAAATAACAAGAGAAGGGTCTAGAAAGAGGGGAGGAGATGTGGCAGTGGCAATCACCCAGAAGAGGATGGCCTTAGGTCTGATGGTCATCCTATGAGCTGGCCTCAGACCTGCCCTCGGGATCGAAGTCAGGAGCAGGAAAATTGATCCATTTAATGACATACAGCCCTGAGGTGGGCTGGGTCACCGCAACAATGTTGCCTACCTCTGACTTTAGCAAGGCCTCTGACCTTGTCTTCCACAGTTTCTCTCCAGAGAGACTAGTAAAATATGAGCTGGATTAAAAGACGGGTGAGAAATTGCTGAGAGGGATCAGAGGACGTTTTGTTGCTGTGCCTGATGGGGAGGTGTAAAACAGGCGGAGGCAGGCTCATCTCAAGGGTTATATGGCAACAGGAGGAGAGGCACCAGACATGAGCTACAATGCAGGAGATCTGGATCAGGGGTAAGGGAAATGATTTTCACTGTGAAGGTACCCAAACAGAGGGGCAGAGGACCAGAGAGGTTGTTGGGATCCCCTCCCTTGGCCCTGTGCAACCTGCTGTAGCTGATGCTGCTTTAAATAGGTCCCTTCCAACCTGAGTCACTGTCCTTCTCATCAATTTCAAGGAGTGTTGAGCCTTTACTTCCCTGCAAATTTGCAGTGCTGTAAAGGAACACAACAGAGTGTAGTATCATTTTAAGAATTAGTTTTAAAGAACAGGTGAAGATGCTGTCTGTGCTGTGAGGCAGCAGACCAACCCCGAGTCCTAGAATGACCCATGTGAGTCGGTATTACTTGACCTGCATATAAATCTGCCTGAGACAACAGCATCATTCCCCCTGTGTAAACACACGCAGTTTCTCAGTAGGTAATTAGGGCTGGGTTTGTTAAGGTGAAGGAAAAACTGAGAAGGGGAGGATGAAAGCTGAGGGCTGCAGCAGTGATGTCAATACCTTTCCTCCCAGTGGCATTCACAGCAGAGGTACCGAAATTCAGAACAAAGGCAATTTACTGAATCTTCTTTTGTACATTTTTAGTAAGTCAGATTGAAACTTTAGACTTCTGTGAAAACTGAGCTTATTTAGTGTGCTTTGAATAAACATCTGATGAGACTGTTGCCCCAGATTATTGTAATTGCAAAGAAAGAGGAAAAGACTTGTAAATGTAGTAAAAATGAACAAGCTTCCATTATGTGCACCTAATTTTCTTATTCCTGGAATGCTGCCTCAAGCCTTCCCAGAATAAAACAACCATTATTTCTGAAGCTATAGCTAAATTGAAAGAATATTTTGCCAAGCAACTATTTTGAGAATTCAGTTCATCTAAATGAAAAA
>VZTI01002590.1:552986-595354 GCA_013397865.1 Struthidea cinerea | reverse complement strand
AAAAAAAAAAAAAAAAAACAACCAAAACCTAACAAATAAATAACAGGTTTTGTAAAGTATCTAAAATTGATTTTCAGATGTGTGTCTAGGGAATAACGAGAATTTTGGATGTCTGAAGCAATTAGTGTATTTCAAAAAGGTAATGGAGGGTTAATTTCTTTTGTATAAATGTGAAATACTCACTCAGTGATAAAGGATTTGCAACCCAGTTTTGCTGCCTTGTGTGAGTAAACATTTCCAAAGCTGCACAGTCTTTAGAAGTAAACCCAAAAAAGTAAAAACTTTTGACTCTTTTGCTCTGTTAGTTTTTCTCCCAGCCTTCAATTGAGTACTTTATAAATTTTCTGAGGAAGATGTTATACTGTCTGGGGAGCAAGCAATAAAAAGGCTAACTCAAAGCAAAACATTTAAAATAAATGTCAGTTTAGGGCAGATGCTTTAAAAGTGATATTTAAAATGAATGGGTTAACAATAAACATTTCAAAAATAAAGTTTGCAACAAAATCACAACAGTACCCACACTGAGCTCTCTAAGAGGAAATTTAATTTATATTTGTTTCACTGTAATTTCTGGCTAATTCCTAAGTACAGGAGAATTAGTTTCAATGGAACAGTAAGAATGAAATATTAAAGTTTCATTGAGTTGTCATGGGAGACTTAACTTGGCTCACATTCCTGTCCAAGGCGCTGCTCCTGCCTTTATTTATCCTTTTAGCTGGTTCCAGTAGGGCTGAATAGTACATTGCCTTTTCCTATTAGTAATTGCTGCAGTGCTGTTGTCCTGCACCCCAAGAACAGGTCTCAGAAATATCCCTTCTAGGCTGAGTGGAATTTTTCGTATGCGTAGCTATTTATGTGGAGAAGCATTCAAACTTGAAGCCCAAGCATTTTCCAGGGAAATAATTCTCTGTCATAGCTTGTAACTATTTAAGGTTTTTAATCATGCTGAGATAAATTGAGTGAAGGAAAATAATTTGCTTTCAATCATAAAATCCAGCTGCTCTAGTAAGCACTAAGTTAGTGAGTTTATTAGGTTGAAGACATAGGTAGCTATTTGTATTTATGCTCCTGGAATGCTCATATTATGAAGAAACACTTTCTGTCATTCAGAAATTCTGTACCATCTCTGGCAGAACTCCAGGCAAACTTATAGAGTGCTTTTCAGACAAATATAATAGTAAACTAAAGCTGTCATATTAATTCATTTTAGTGCTGAGCAAACTAGTTCAGGCTCGATAAGGATGTACGTTACATCTATTCTGAACCTGGGCCAATCCCTTATTTTTAGAACTGAAATCAAGTTCAAATCTTGAGGTCTTGAAACATTTTTCACTTCTGGCAGACCTGAAATTCCAAGTGGCCAAGTACCACATGAGACTAAGCTTGTAGTATTTTTACCCTTGAAAGTAGTAAAGATGTGTAAAGGAAGGGTTTTGGTGGTGTAGGGTATTTTGTTTATTCTTGAGGGGGTAGGGGTGTTTTGTGTTGAGGTTTTTCTTGTTTGGTTGGTTTGTTTAGGGTTTTTGAATATGTGGGGGTTTTTGAGTTCTTTTGGTTGGGTTTGGGTGTTTGTTTTGTTTTTATGCTGTTGGGTTTTGATTTGCTTTTATTTTGGGTTCGTTTTTTTGTTTTGTGTTGTTTTTTTTTTTTTTTTTTTTTTTTTTTTTTTTGGTTTTTTTTTTTTTTTTTTTTTTTTTTTTTTTTGTAATATTTTTTTTTTTTTTTNTTTTTTTTGTTTTTTTTTTTTTTTCCTTCTGAAAGATCTTTTTTATCTTGGCAGTGAGAGCTAAAACTTCAGGTAGAACTTTGCCAGAATTCTGGATAATTGCAAACATATGGCACTGCTCCTGTGGTTTATCTGAGATCAGATTGTTTTGTACCTGAAAGATTATCTTGTATAGATGGAAGAAGTGTTTATCTTTTCTATTTGTAGTACACAGATGAGTTGTTTAAAACTACTTCTGTGCAGAATAGAGTCTACAAATCAGTTATAAATCATCCAGAGAAACAGTTGTAGCATATGTTTTCCTCTACATGTTGTACCTGAGAACCCCTCATACACTCTGAAAACATTGGCCTTGAGAGACTGTTATAATTGCCTATGACAAGCATGCTTAAAATAGCAGATAATTTCCATACATTTCAAGCTGAAATAGGATTTGAGAGATTAGTATTTGTGAGTGATTAAGTGGTAGTCATGCATAATGTGCCTGCCTATGTGTTTGAGCATAGCAATATGAATTCAGTTCAAGACCTCACATGATGGACATGGCTCTGTTTATTTTGCCATTTTGAATGAGTCTCTTGCTGGTTTTGGTGCCTTCCCTGGCCTAAGCAAATCTGGCTCCTCCAGCTGTTCCTCACAGGGCTTCTGCTCCTGCCTGACCATCCTGGAGCTCCCCTGGACTCACTCCAGTTTCTCCTTGTCTCTTGTATTGGGTTTGTGTGGCAAACTCTGGTAGCAAGGGAGCCACAGGTTTGGCTTCTGTGAGAAGCTGCCAGAAGCTTCCATGGTGCCTGACAGAGCCAATTCCAGCTGGCACCAGGATGGACCTGCCTCTGATCAAGGCCAAGCCCATCAGGTACAGCGGTAGTGCCTCGGGGATAATGTAGTTAAAAGGGAAAGAAAAGTTACTGCTCTGAAGCAATTGCAACCAGAGAAGAGAGGAGTGAGAATATATGAGAGCAACAGCCCTGCAGACACCAAGGTCAGTGCAGAAGGAGAGGGAGAAGGTCCTCCAGGTGCCAGAGCTCTCTGTGTTGAAGACCATGGTGAGGCAGGTGTGGAGGTCCATGGTGGAGCAGGTATGTGCCTGTGGCCAATGGAATACTGCACACCAGAGCAGGTGGATGCCCAAAGGAGGCTGTGACCCCTTGGGAATCCTGCACTGGAGCAGGCTTCTGGCAGGGCCTGTGGGCCCGTGGAGAGAGGAGCCCACGCTGGAGCAGGTTGGCTGGCAGCACTTGTGACCCTCAGGGGACCTGTGCTGGAGCAGTCTGTTCCTGGTGACTGCATCCTGTTAGAGAGACTCGTGGGGAGCAGCTTGTGAAGAGCTGCGGGCTGTGGGAAGGATTTACACTGGAGAATGCTGTGAGGAAAGGGTGAAAACCGCAATCTGCACAACATGGTACTAGGCTGAATGAAGGCTTATATTCTCTAATGTCCTCTAATGATACAGCCTTTGCCTTAGCAGAGACGCTGCTGTCTGGTTTTGCAGTTACAGTGGCCCTGTCTGTTCTGATATCTCAGCAGGGGAAGCAGATTGATTCATCAGGAGTTGATTTCTGAGCCTGTAATTCTAAGTCTGTGGAAACCACTTTATTAAAAGCTAGTGGCATATCATACCCATCCTCTGGAGCACAGTGTTATTTTATGTTCAATCTTCTCAACAGTTAAAGGACTTTGGTTTCTCTCTTTTTATAGATAATGACCATGAGACTCACTTTTGTCAGATTGAAGTAACAACTTCATTTACCATTTGCTGTTCAGTAATAAATTGATTTGGGGAGGGATGACTAAAACATGCCGATTATTTCAATGCAAGATATATGGATTTGTGTAAGTCCAATACTTCGTGATCAGATGATGGAGGAAAAAGCACTCTGGCAGCTCTTGATTTTTAAAGTTCTGTTTCTATTTATAAATTCTGTTAGGAAGGCACAGCCTAAGCAGAAAGACAAATTCAAATCACACTTTTTATGTAATAGTGCTCATTTCTCTAAGGATCTGAAATGTCCCATTCATCAGTTCTGTTATCTCTTGGCTTGATGAGCACTTAAAGCTGAAACACGTAGCTATCTTAATCTACTTTGAGATATAGCACTTTTGGATACGTAAATTAGAACCTGCACTAACGCAACCACATAATTTCTTGCACTGGCACAAAGCAGCCCTGATGAAGTTAGACATTTTTCTACCTCTTGTTAAACTAATTAATTTTTGAAACCCCATTTTCTGTGATTTTTTTTTTTGTTTTTTTTCCCCTTCCTATCTGAAGATAGGGAGCCTGAAAGAAGAAAAGCCCACAAAACTATCCCAGAAGATTTCACCTGATGAATTGGACATTATAATCAATTTTGTGTGCTTATCGGGTGTTGCAAATGGATGAGAGAGGGATATTAATGGTAAGATAGTTGTGGAAATGAACAAATCACAAGTACAATCAATCTCACTTGTGTCTTCAGGGAGGAGCGGACCTCAGGGCTTAGCGTGAGCATGACAGCCTGACAGCTGAAGGTTGTTTCACTTTGAGAAGTGAAGTCATGTGGTGGCAAGCTCGTAGCCCAGAAGGGTAGCTGGGGTAGTTGGTGCCTCACAGGAGGGGTCAGTGGCTGCACAGGGCTGTGTGCTCTGGGGGTTGCACCCCAGGAACCTTCAGCCTTGTGTGGCAGCCCCCAGGGATGCTCCTCCTGAGATCCAGCCTGAGACTCCCATGTGTCTCTTTATGCCTCCTGTTCCTCACTCTCCCACCTTGCACCACCAGTTCAACATTCTTGACTTCGATCTTACGGATAGAAAGAGTATCAAGTGGAAATACTTGGGAAGAAAAGTGGAAACATGCTTATTGGTAATGAGAGGTAAAAAAACCTCATAACTTCTATCAAGGTACTTACAGTTTGCACTGCTGCAGTCGTTTTATTCTGTGTGTTTATGCCTGTGTTAAGATGTATTTGTTTTCATCAAAGATGGTGAGACCCAACAGATGTAGGAGGAGGATTAAATAGCAACAAAAAGCAAGAAAACAAAAGCCTTGTCTTAAAGTACATTTTCACATACGAAGCAATAATTTTGTTAGGAGGAAAAATAAAGCCTCCAGTTCTGTACTACTACTTGAAAATGCTTATCAGTGCTTTTTATTAATAAGTGTCATGGAGTTTAAACACCTGTTAAGGCTGATGTAAACGAGATTTTCTGATAAAATGAAACCAGAGGAAAACTGACATCTCTTCCAAGGTTCTCAAGAGATGTGACTTAGGGATGAGAGGGTCAGTCCTTTCCCCTCAAGTTCCTGCTGTCCAATCCACCTGGGAAGACCCAGCTGACCCATGGTTCTCTCTGGCACCTGGGGCAAACATGGTTGGTGTCAGTGAGGAGAGAAGGCAATGTGGCCCCTAGCATGGTGATTTTCAAATGTTTGAGGTGTTGGCATAAAATGCTGCATTGTGCAGATTTCAGAACAAGCAGCTTATTGTGAAACAACTTTGGACAAGGAAGTCACTGCTGAAAGGGTTTTATGTCTGACTGATCTGACAGGAGTTGTTTGGGTCCTGGTCTTGTCTGTGCTTGTTGACTCAATTCACAAAATCACACAGAATAAATGGATGTGCAAGGGATCCCACAGGGATCATTGAATCTAACTCTGAAGGGAATGGCCCAAATGGGGACCAAACCCATGACCTTGGCGTTACTACACCATGCTATAAACAAAATGATTGTAAACTTCCTGGAGTTCGGGCCCCTTGTTGATCAGAGGAGACTGGAGTCTTCTGCTTCTTATTACAGTTTTATGGATGGCACATGGTAGGTGTAGGCATGACACTGACTTTGCATGACTATATGCTTGGGTTTTATAAAAAATCATCTCTATGGTTCATCAATTTATTTCAAGAAACAATAGCAACTGCCACTTGCATTTTATAGAAAAATTAGATGAAACCTGGTTTCCTATCTTGAAGCTCAGAAAAAAATAAGTTGTATAAAGCAGTAACATGAGCATAACTTGGACTCTAAAATTTTAAGAGCACAAAGACAACAGTTTGCAAAGCATTAGCCGCATCTGAAAGCAATTAATTAAATTAAATGGAACAATGAACCACTTCTTGTAGCTGTACTCCCTGGTTTGTGACAAATTGGTTAAGTCAGTTGTACTGATGAGGTCAGCCTGTTCTGAGATATTTGAGTCTAGAATTAGTAAGGTCCAAAATTCTTGGATTAGGAGTTGCCATCTTCTGCTCGGAGGTTGTAAATGCCCCATTGAGGCACCTTTAATATGAAGGGCTGTAAGATTTTTAGTACAACACTTCAGTTTTTGACAGCATGCCATAACGGGTACCCATGAAATGAGCAAAATGCAGCAATAATAAAAACCTGGGTTTCTGGCAAGAGTCAGGGGATTGAACTGGTTGCTCTTGTAGGAGAAGGTTGATGTATTTTGAGGCAATTGTAATTTTATGAGCCTGACCTCATCTGAAGCTCATGGTACTGAAAGCATGTGACCAGTCTGTATGCAAAAGGAAAGGGGTGAAAAAAGTTCTCCATCCATAAGAAATTGTAAAATAGTGTAAACTAATAATACATTGTTTAATATATTATTGAATATATTGTTTAAATGTTTATGTCAATGTTTAAAGTTTTTATTTTTTTGGAGTGAACTCAGAATCTAAAGGAACTTGATCAGGTTACAGAATTATTACTTTTGTCTCCTCCAGAGTGGAAACAAAGCCAGAAAACATATTTGACACTAATTTGCTAGCAGCAAAGAAGGTCGAGCTCTATTTCTACATAATCTTTTGAATTTCCTTTTGCTCCTTTCACATGACCCAGATGAAATTTGAAGGTTTCATGTCCCTGAGATTTAGGAAAAGGAACTACTAATTTTAGTAATAGTAAACCTTTTTGAGAAGTATATTTTATACTGTCTGAGAAAAGGCAAGCTACATGAATATATCTTCTATGTCTATTGGCCTGTTCTAATAAATAAACTATTGATCTATCTGCAGCCTCCTCCTAAAAGTTAAGCCATGAATAATTAAATTAGTCCATTCCAAACCTCTGGTAGAAGGCTCTTTATTTGCATTTTATGGCCAAAAGCATGCAGCAAAAACCACACCAAACCCCAAACCTCTGTGTTCATGGTTTTACCCAAAAGTGATGTTGAGATAGCCATCTGTTATTCTGTGATTGAAGGTATGTGTACATTCTTGTAATTATGATAGCCTGGAGCTTTTCAATCGTTGCAGTTTGCATACAGGAATTTTGTGGGGAGGGGGGAAATGGAAGAAAAGGAAGTTGAATAAAGACATGCAATTCAATTCTGTGTACATGTATGTAATCTGTACACATCCAAGCACAGGGAAATTTCATTTAATTTGACTTGCATTAAAAAATATGTTCTAAATCACTTCCTGTAAATAAATGTGTGTTTAGTGTCCATGCCAGTAATTCTTTGACCTGAATCAGTTGACTAACACAGCATCAAGTCTCAGTTTATTGCTCTTCAGTTTTCATTTTCTTTTTTAAAGATTGACATCCTAATCCTTGGCTTTCATCTTTTATATGTTGTGATTAAAAAGTGGGAAATAAGGTGAACATTGCTTTCACATCCATAGGCTCTGCTGTAGAAGCTAAACTGGACTATTTTGCTTTAAAACACTGAGTCTGAAGCTGCTATACCAGGGGAAGCTTGACAAAGCTGGGATGATGGAGCTGACATTTGAAGAACTGGGCTGTTGTGTCACAAGTTAGGCCAATAGATGTCAATCTAAATCCTGTAGAGAAAAGCAAACTAATGAGCAAGAAACGTACTGGTGCTCTGTGTTTGCCCTCCAGACCTGAAACATTTGTTGGTCTCAGGGAAAAAATAACTTCAGGAAACTCGACTTGGAATTTAATTTTAACTGTTTTCGAAGGTTGTGATGTTTTAAGAGACGATACTGTTTATCAGTCATAAAA
The DNA here is from genome assembly GCA_013397865.1 of Struthidea cinerea. NCBI lineage: Eukaryota > Metazoa > Chordata > Aves > Passeriformes > Corcoracidae > Struthidea > Struthidea cinerea. The sequence goes on along the minus strand of VZTI01002590.1, from coordinate 587,682 downwards.
AACAGGATGTGTTGCAAGTACTGTTGTGCCTTAAGCAGCTCACTTCTCTCACTCCTCCAGAATGCCCAAAGAGTGCATGAAGAGAACTAAATTACAGGGAACTGCTTTGTACAGTGTGACCCAATAAATTACTTCTGTCACATTAGCTAGAGATACCTTTTGAGAAGGTACATTCGTGCAGTTTCTTTAATGATGATTTCTGTGTTATATATAAAAAAGTCCTTCCTAACTGCCTGCCTCTGGGGCAGGGAGCTGGCAGTGAGGGCGGTGAGGAAAGGGGTCAGGACTGGCAGCCTGGAAGCCCAAATGTGCAGGATGGTTCCTTTTCCTGGCCATTATGTCCTTCTGTGTCCTGCCTATGGTTGTCCACTGGAAGCCATGGCCATGTGTCCTCATCAAATGCATATGGGTTTACCTGAAAACTGCCTACCCTCCACAGAAAGGCTTAACATATGGAAAATATAGTGCAAAAAGCAAAATAAGCACAGTGCAGATGTTCAGTGCTGTAACCACTGAAGGAGCTAGAAAAGTGGTTGTATAGGATGGTTGCTATTTTAGGAAGAGGTTTTTTTTTGTTTGTTTGTTTGTTTATTTGAGGTTGTTTGGGGGTTTTTTGTGGACCCTGAAAGCTGGTCAATTACTTGCTGAATCATAGACTCATAGAAAGGCTTGGGCTGGAAGGGACTGTAAAGATCATGTTGTTCCAACCCCCCTGCCCTGGGCAGGGATGCCACTCACTAGATCAGGTTGCTCAGGGCTCCATCTAAGCTGGCCTTGGACACTTGCAGGAGTGGGGCATCCACAACATCTCTGGACAGCATCCACCACCTCACCACCCTCTGAGTAAAGAATTTGCTTCTAACATCAAATCTAAACCTAACACCTCTTTCTCTTTAAAACCATTGTCCCATGTCCTGTTACTCTCTGCTCATACATAAAGTCCCTCTCCCTCCTTTTTATAAGCCCCCTTTAGGTGCTGGAAGGTTGCAGTGTGGTCTCCCTGGAGCCTTCTCTTCAGCTCTGGCTCTTTCCTTATGGGATGGAATAGATATATCATGGTTCTGAAGGGGTGGTTTTCGTTTATTTTTATGAGGAAAACACTAAGTGTAGGTAGTTTTCCTGACCTGACAGCCTTCTGCTTTGCCAAGTCTGAGGGTTCCACAAAGCAGGGAAGATGTACTGGAGGATTACCACTGTTACATAATTTGAAGGCAGCCCCCTCTGAGCTATCCAGAGAGGGGGAGGATATGTAAAGATGTGCAGTTCACTCCGGCTTTGTCAGTTAATTATTCCAGGTTGGTTGCAGTGATCGGGTTTTATTAATATTATATATTGGACTGGAGAAGATGACAGTCTTCAGGCAGTTCCGTTAGGGGTCTAAGTTGATTTTACTTCTGTAGAATGAAACAGTGATGCAAAATAAATGGCAGCAATGATACAGGTACCAAAATGTCGGCTTGTTTTCTGGAAGTCATCATGGCAAAACTGGGAATTTTTATTATACTATTTTAATATAATGGGAACGTCTGTCTCAACATCAGCGTGCCTGAAATACATGGCATTTTACTGCTTTTGTAGGAATGGTCAGAGGCAATAAATGGTTTTTAAATCAGAAAATATTTACTAAGTAGGCGATTTAAATTTGTATGATTTACAGAGGCATTGAAAGCCCATGGCATTTCCAGGTATTTTTGCATGGCCTTTGAATTCAGACTTGTGCTTTTCTAACAGATTATGCTGGATCATTTTAATACCTACCAGGTGTTTTCAATGAACATTTTTAAGTAAAAGCTGTATCTGTGGTAATCCTCCAGCAATACGTGAACTTTTCTTAATCAAATGGTAGGCAAAAGTAGCAACAGGGAAAAAACATTGGAAAAGAAGTTCTGATGTGCTCTGATGAGGTTCTTGGTAGAGTTTTGATGATATCGGTGTTTTCAAAGATCTTTTAGAAATGCTAGTGATCAGAACTGTCTGAAGTCAAGAAAAACTCCACATTTTCTTTAAAGATGATGTGAATATATAAGTATTTTGAGTAAATGTACAAGATAAGCTACTGTTATTGGAAATAGAAATTCTACTCTGTATGTAAGGCTTTGGATCAGTTGTTTTTTATTTTTAACTTGAGTTTCTTTGGGGTTTTTTGATTCTACAGATCTAGAGTTGAGTGTTCTTTTCAGGTGACCACTAGCAAACACTTATGATCCACTTCAGAACTTGAAGACTTTATCTTCCTTATATCTGTGAAATAAATGACATCATGTACAACATGATCACAGATATTAAAGGAGTAGATGACAGGATGACAGTATGTTTCTCACAGTTCAGATGGCTGCAACAGAAATGTAATGAGCCATAATGGTATAATTTTTCATGTTAGAATTTTAATACTGTGTTTTCTACGGCTCTTAATATATCATGCATTAAACATGTTTCAGAAACCACAGTGAGTTATGTATTCATAGTGTCAATAAAGGAAAATAGTCTGACAACCACATGGAGTGATGAAAATCTGTCCTAAGGCCCCTCTCTATTCTTTTTCATTGAAGTTGTTGAAAGGAAAGATAACGACCTGGAAGAACCTCACATTTAAAAGGTGTTGCGGTCATAAGTCATAGGTAATAGGTTAGTGTCTGGTGCTGCTGGCTTGGTTACAGACATAGCCCAGAGTGTCTGGGCTTCATACAAGAGAGGTCACTGTACTCACCCACTGCCCCTGCCTAAAGGGGGAATGATAGCATGGAGATGCTCTTTTTGAGTGTGGCTTTGAGTACTTTGTCAGAGCCCAGGTAGAAAAGGGCAATTATGTTTGCCTTCTGGAGGAAGATTAAAAATAGGATTTTTGGAAGCCTGGATCCAATTTTTCTGGGGTTAGAGTATTTTTGAGCCAGTAATCCTCTTGACTGCATATCTTTATCACAGATACCTTAAAGCTGTCATGCCAGAGAGCAGAGTGAAAATAGTGTCAACAGCAAAATAAAATGAGAAATTACTCGTCCATCAACCCATTGCCTGAAGTCATAGATGCTGTTGATTGTGTCTTGTCCTAGCAGCATATACAAGGGAGGTAAATTGCAGTAACAATAGGAGACAGCATATCTGATTCGACTGAGAAACACAGTTACGAAAACTACCATATCACATTTATTTGGATTAAGTTTTTGAAAACTCTGAGCAACAAGGTGACCTTTTATTTGATTAATCCCAAACTGGAGATTATTTTTTTGTGAAAGAAAAGCAGCAGGCTCAGAAAAATGAAAAAAAATTGCCAGTCACTCAGAAGGCAGTGGTGTTTTCTAGGAACTGGTCTTACTGGCATGGGAAGGAGAAATAAAGAAATTATTGAGAGACGTCACTTGACAGCTTTTTGCAGAGCCAGCTGCAGCCCTGATGGCAAGAGAAGATGGGTGGGCTGCATGGTGGGTTTTCTCCCACTCTGGTACTTAGTAGAGTAAGGAAAAAGCTCCTGTTTCCCCGTTGCTGCACCTTGGCACCTCTTGTCCTTCGCTGTTTTGTTCTCATGAGACTCCACCTGGAGTCCTGTGTCCAGCTCTGGGGCACCCAACACATGGACCTGTTGGAGTGAGTCCCGACGAAGGTCATGAAGATGGTCAGAAGGCTGGAGCACCTCTGCTGTAAGAGGGTTGGGGTTGTTCAGCCTAGAGAAGAGAAGGCTCTTAGGAGACCTTAGAGCACATTCAGGTGCCTAAAGTGATCTTTAGATTAGAGAGCTGGAGAGGGAATTTTACAAGAACGTGTAGTGATAGGACAAGAGGGAATGGCTTTAAATGGATAGAAGGTAGATATAGATTAGATATTAGGAAGACATCCTTTGCTGAGTGTGGTGAGACACCGAGCAGGTTGCCCAGAGGAGCTGTGGATGACCCGTCCCTGGAAGTGTTCAATGCCAGGCTGGATGGGTCCCTGAGCACCCGATCTAGTGAGTGTCATTCCTGCCCGTGACAAGGGGGTTGGAAGTGGATGATCTTTCAGATCCCTTCCAGTACATCCCATTCTGTGATTCTGTGATCCCCCCTGGGGTCCCTCCTCCGGTGCTGAGGCCTGGAGCCGGGGCACTGCCTGCCCTGGGAGAGAAATGGGAAGCCAGGTCTCATGAGGGCCCAACTTGTCACCTTGCGACAACTTGACAGGGCTGCATCTGCTTATTAATGCATGTCACAGTGGAACAGTTTGTTCCCTGTGTCTCTTAAGAGGATTTTCCTGTGTTACAGTGTCAAAATCCTGCATAATTTCTGCCTGATTTTCATGGAGGCATAATCAGACTTTTTACTCGGCTCCATCCCTGAAGACAGTTCTCTGCTGCTGTTCTCTTAAAATAAACCAGTTCTTTAATGAAACCTCCTGTAATGAACTGCACTGTCACTGTAATTTTGTTTATGAAAAAATATGAAAGACATCAAGGGAACTACAGTATACGTGTAATGTTATTATAAGAGTGCCTCCTGCCAATACTGGAAACCACAGTTCAGCTCTTTGAGAAGATGGAATATGTTCATGTGCAATGGAATTACAGTTCAGTTTATGTTTCTTGGAAACTTAGTACTTACATTTATTTTACGATGTCTCAGATCTCCTCAAATGTTAATTGAAATAGATCTGCAAGGCTGAGATATTGGAAGATGCTTTCCCCAGAACATGTTATTCTGAATTGGGTTTCTTTATTGTCTTTTGGCTATTAGGATTGTATTAACCATTAGTACTGGTATTATTTTACAGGCTGAGCATTAACTTGGTTCTAAATAAGAAAAATATTTAGATTAGCAGAATTATATTGCAATCTTACAAATTCATAAGAGCATTCTGGTGTATATCAATGATAATAAAGCTTACACTGAGCTACAGTGGAACTAAGAATAAAGCAAAATGGAAAAAAAGAATAACAGTGGCTTGACTGAGGAAAAGCCATATATAGTTTATAGCCTCATTCTTCTGCCTTCTCTGGGGTAAAACTTGCATTTGATTTTTGTAGACTTCTTCCTGAGTAATGATTAAGGCATAAAGTTCCTATTTCAGTGGTTTCTCAAAAGTTTTCATGTGTCATAGGTGAAAAGATGTCTTTCCATAATTTTAACCACATTACTGGGATGAGATCTATATAAATAATTTACTCAAAATTATATGCTGGCTGCATCATGCAATAAAAAAAAAGTGAAAAAAGGTAATTTTTTTCTCTTCCTGCGAAAATCAAGAATTGGCATCCTTTGAAAAGCTCCTTATGGAAAAGCTTTCCAGTGATATAATTCATTTAGCTTTGAAGTGTCATTTGGAAATTAAACATGAAGATGCTTTATTTAGAAAACATCAAAACAATCTCTTTCAGGGAAAAAAAAATCCCTCCTGTTTTTGGAGGCATGAATCACAAAATTCAATGAAGTCCATGCATATTGACAAACTAGATTAGTACGTGGGCTTTTTTGCTTTGTTTTCTGTTATGTCTTTGAAGTTGCCAGCGTGTCCTGGCGTCCCTGGATCTGAACGATTCCGATTCAGCTGACACCAACCCTATCTGAGCAGGAAGCAGGCGGCACTTCTGCCTGTCTGTCTTTGTTCTCCAGGATGATGTGCTGGAGACAGCTCATGTCTGCTGAGAACTGTGATCTGAGTCTGTTAAAATCACTGGAAGATTTCCCATCGATTTCAGTGGGTTTCAGTTAGTACTTTAAGGAAGGATTAACAGCACTGCCACTGCTCCTTCTCTCCTAGCCTTTGAGAATGGGGAGAAAAAGGTTTTGGGGAGGGGTGTGTCAAAAAGGTCTCCGTTTTTCTCAGTAGTTGGGAGGATGTAAGAATTAGGTAGAAAGAAAAAAAAAAATCAGTGAATTCTGCTGTTTTCTTCCATTGTTTCAGTTCTGTACACACGAGAAAACGTCCCTGGACCCAGATGATAACCTTAACTCTGTGTGCCACTACTGTGCAGTTGTGTGTAACCTGCCCCTCACCCAGAATGAGCTGTTCTTCCCAGCATCAAGGTGCATCAGCCCTGAGAGCGAGGCAATAAAGTTGCAAAATGAAGGTCAAAAGGATGCACACAGAGTTGTCAGAACTTCTTGCTATAAGCAGCACAGCCTGTGAGCAGCTGAACGGCGGTTAGACAACAGGGCAGAGTTCCTCCCAGAAATGCCTGGAGAGAGGACAGCTGGGGCTGCTCTTGGGAAATGCTCTATAGGGGTCAAGACCCTAATTTTACACAGGGTCAGAGATGGTGTAACTTCAACATAAAACTTGTGCTGGGCCCTGTAAGTCTTGGCAGTCACCCCAGTCAGTAGGACAAAACCCTTCTACAGTGCATCTGTGCACAAGCAGTGGCTGAGGAGTCAGTGAAACCACTCACTGGAGTACTGATTACTCACATGAATACAAGGTTACTGATTCAAGGCCATAATTGTCATGCAAATGGTTTACAATATGGACAATGTTTTCCTCCTGGTTTTGGACACAGAATTTTGTGTAGTTTTTGGCAGATGCTTCCATTTAGGAGCCAACACTGGGGCTCTCTGAAGAGTAAGATAAGCATTGCCTGTTTATATTTAGAGGCACCTCTTCTCGTTTCCTCCACATGAAATAATGCTTTGTGGTTTCCATATTCATCTAGTGTTTGCATTGGTGGGTTTCTTTGTCAATTATTAACAGTTTTTGTAGAGGAAGACAAAGAGAAATTTTTAAAGAACCAATAAATGTGCCAAGTAGAGAAGGAAGCAGAAGCTTGTATGTGACGCTTTGTTCTGGCTGATTAGTATTTAACAAGAAATGAATTTGTACAGTTAAATGAGATTCAGATAATTTTTTATTGTGCACATAATCTTGTGTCAGAGGAAATTTGTTAAATTTTCCTTAAAGTGTATGGAACTGCTAATGTTTTAGCATAGAGACTCATAGAGGAGTACAAATGAAGTGGTATTTTGAAATGTAGTGTCAGAAATATATTTCTGTACGTGTACTTACCTGGTATGAGGCTAAAACAAGCAATTCAAAATTGGAGCTACTGATATTAAGGCTGAAAATCACCAAACATGTCTTTTTAGTAATAAAAACACCAAGAAGAAAATTAAAATTAAATGCAAGCACGATAAACTGGCACATTGTACTGTTAGTTTATTAATTTTGATCTCTGTAGCATATGGTAGTTTCATGCAGCTAGGGGCTATGGCCACCTGTTAATACTCCAGGGTACCAAAGAAAAAAGGATTTGCTTGTTCAGTGATGAAAAACACAGTGACTTCCATATTCTGATTAAAGGGGGAGGTTGTTGGTTTTTTGGGGTTTTAGTTTGGTTTGGGTCTTTTTAATAACTAGTGTGTATTTTTTCCTGTGTAAGTAACTTTCTAAAATGAAAACAATGAGTCAGATTTCATGGAGGCTTATTTAGATGAAATACGAGTTGTTTTTCCCAAAAGCCCAATCAAAGCTTTAGAGAATTTACACTGAAAAACTAGCTGGCAGCAACACTACGCTGTTGAAGGAATCTGCACGTTGCTGCATTTTAAAAAACAGTAATTTAATACAAAAAATACTGTTTGCAGTAGATCCCTTAACATACAATACCAAGGCAGTTATGTGGATAACTGCACTGTTACTTTACGAGGAACGTTTGGGAGGTTCCAGGAGCAGAGCAGGGCTGGTGCTTGTCCAGGGACGGGCCTGAGCCATCTCTCCCAGCTGGCCCGTGGGTGGCTGGCGCGGAGGCAGCGCCTGGCCCGCAGCAGCCGGGGCCCTGCCAGTGGCACGGGCTGCTGGCACCGCTCTCAGTGGGAATGAGGGGCTGTTCTGCTGTCACTGGGATCGAAGTGCCCCCTTGCAGCAGCAGCTGCACTCCCCCACATGCCCCCCTTAGCTCCCCCAGAAGAGATGGAGCCATTGTTACATCAGGTGGGCTACATAAGGTGTGATGGTATAGTAAAGGCATGGCTACCACATACCATTCACACAGAGGGAAGGAATTTTCTGCTTGCTGAGTTTTCTTTCTCATTGCATCTTGGTGAAGATTTGAAAGACATATGGACCTACTGGAACCATTTGGTCCTTCTCTGCTGGTCTATCTCCACTTGGAAAAGAAGCATTTGCTGGAAGATCAGTGCTTTTGGAGCGAGTTTTAGTCTCAGATGGTGTTGAAACTTCAGACGTAGAAAGTCAAGGAGTCTGGAAGGGTTGCTTTTTAGACTGGCACCCCAAACTCAGGAGCAGAAGGAGGTTTGGCAGGGCTCTAGGATAAGGTGTGGGGAGGCTGTATGGGAGCGGGGCTGTTTCACTGCAGCCAGAGAGACAAATGCAGTGGTCATTTTTGGGCATCTCACTTGGTGGATGGAGGTATCCCAAGGGTACAGGGTCTTGGCTGACTGCTCAGCACCACTGGGGTTTACTGGTAACAGGCTGCCCTTTAAAACTTTGCTGCCTGTTTCTAGTCAATTAAAACTTTGCACCTGGAGCTCTTTCAGTCCAGAGCTTTGTGATGTTCTTTTGTGGGGACCACAGGGCTGGCACTCAAACTAGACCTGAGCATGAATCAGAAGTGTTCCCTTGTAATCATTATACTTTTAAAACAGACTAGATAGCTTTATCTTTTATGGTGGCAGATGTGAAACATGCTTTAATTTTGTGTGCTGAATTATTCAGATCACCATGGACGTGTCTGTGTATTATTCATCTATAGTTGACACCCTCCTTTCTCTTTCCCTTTTTGATATTTTTTTTTTAAGTAGACTTTCTTGTGGACTATTTCCTGAACCACAGAAGTGTAGGGCACATTACTTTTAATTTCTTTTCAGCTTCCACCAATAAAAAGAAACATTTAGAGTTCCTTACAGTACTGTCTCTTGTCCACTGTAAATTAAATCACAACTGTCAGCTCATTTGAAGAGCCATCTTGCATTGTTATATTAGCAGAAACAGTATTTTCATGATGCATTTGGCCATAAATAGTTATATATTGCTCAAGATGTGCAGTAGGTTGATTGGAAAAGAGTTTGACTTGAGCATACAGAAATCTGAACTTTGGCAAGTGCTAACTGTGCTGACTGAAATTTTACTCAAATTATGGGGAATTTTCATAGTGCTGGTGTAAAGCTTCAGCTAGGTGTTGAACTTTGGGGTGCACTGATCATAATAGATTAATAAAGTGATGGAACATATTGGTGTCAAGAGTTGTTGCAAAGGTTTTAGAGGCAGACACCCTCAGGACCACAGTAATAGAGTAAAGGATGGGCTGTGTGCCCATTCAAACAAAAGGGCCTGTCCCCTAGAATGAGTCCATCACAACAGAAGCACCTTTTCTTTCCTCTGATCTGTTTTTTTGCTTGCAGGGGGGCAGAGGGATGGCAGGGGAAAGGGGAGAAGGTAGGGTTTGCATTTATAAACAAGAAGGCATTTATGCATCTCACTTCTTGTTATGTAATCTTATACGTGCTCTGCCTACAGTCTGGATTTTTAAGAGAGAATGTGCCCAAGTGTGTTCATGCTTTTGTAAAAAATGTTTCAATTTCCAGCTGGGGGAAATATCTTTTAAGACATCTTATAGTGCTTCCATTAGTTAGTTCTGAACTAGAAAAATATTGCAAAATGTTGTCTACAACACACAAATATATAGCATAAAAATTGTTAAGAATTACCAAAGACTGCAGACACTGCTTACTGAGTCAGACCAGAAGGTTTTTTGTCATACTGTCTGTTTGACAATTACCTGTGGAAAATCTTTCATTTGAAAGCAATCTCAGTGGGCAGGAGGCACCATCAGAACATGAGGACATCCCCAATGTATGCCCTACCTGTGCTCAAAGAGGAGTGTCCTGGAGTGGGTTGGCTGGGAGCTGCACCGGGGCTGGGCTGGAGCACTCTCTAGCCTCCTGCTTATCAGGGACTAACCTAGAGGTACTCTTTTGTGCCTTAAATGACATCTCTGCTTTGCTTTCTCAGGTAAAAAGATCACGAAGAAAACAAGCCCCAAACTCCTCTTGTTATCGATCTGCTGGTCAATAGTTCCCCATTTCCACTGTTCAGGCTCATAAACCCTGTTCACTACTCTGTGTTCTTCATTGATTTTTCTCAACATCTGTGGCTGAGCTTGAAGCACTCTTGCTGTGGAGTGGGTATTTGCCAGGTCCCACAGCGCGGGTGGCCAAGGGCTGGCTGTCTGAGCACCCCATGAGTGAAGGTGGTGCAGGCCACTGGATTCCCCAGGGGCCTGGGGACCAGGGCTTAGGTGTGGTGGACAGGACATGTCTACCTTCCCTCTGCCCCAAGAGTCCTGCTTACTTGCTTGCAAACAACTTTTCCTTCTTCTATTCCTTCAGCATAAAGACTCCCAATCTATTTTTTTTTCCCTTCGGTATGCAAATTGTTTCATACCTCTACTCATCCTTCCCTTTCATCTCTGTGCTTTTTTTTTACAGACTCACAGAATGGTTTGGGTTGGAAGGGGCCTTTAAAAATCATCTGGTCCATGGGCAGGTGTTGGAGTGCACTGGGTGGTGGTAGAGAGATAGGCCCTGAGGATCAGAGAGAGGGCCTCTTTCCTGGGCCCGGAGGTGACCCTGGGAGTGCATCCAGGTCACCAGGGATGGACTGAGAGAGGATTGTGTGTTTATGGACAGACTGGGCCTATGAGAAGTGTTAATTGTAGTTTGTGGCCTTATAGGGCATTGTTTGCCTATTACCATAATAGGTAAAATCTGTGCAATACCCCAGGTGATTGGGGGACACTGTGGTGAACATCTTTGCTGTTTATATGATGTTATATCCTGTTGGGTGCTGGGATTTAAGGAATTCTGACTGCGCAATAAACGGCTTTGCCTTTCTCCATCTTATGTGCAAAGTCCTTGCCCATGCGTCATTACTGCAGGCAGGGACTTCTTTTACTAGATAAAATCTCCATCCAGCCTGGCCTTGAACAATTCCACGGATGGAGCATCAGCAACTTCTCCACTGTTCCAGTAACCACCGCTCCACTCACAAGTCTCATTGTGAAAAAGTTCTTTCTCTTGTACGATCTAAACCTGCCTACCCTCTTTCAGTTTAAATGCATTGCCCCTTGTCACTACAGACTGTGGTAAAAAGGCTCTCTCTATCTTTGAATGAAGGATTTGTTCCATAATCCAAAATGTCCTTTTCATTAGCACTTAGATTTCTGCCCTCACCCACTGCAGCAGGCACAGAGGGAAGACCACAACTGCAGTCAATCTTCTCAAACAAATCATTCAGAGAAAAGAAGAAAAAAATTTAAGAACAGAAGGAGTTCAGGGCAACACAAGAAACAAGGCAGAAAACTCTTGTTTTAGGTACTTTACGTACTATCAATTTACCTGTCCTGGAGTTGCACCAGGTGGGCCAGGTTATTAAATGCTGACTTCAATTTATCAGCATTCTTACAAGTTTTGAGTGAACCATGCTCTCATGAGTTGTCTTCCCATCGACGAGAATGTTATTAACTGGCAGCTTGCTAACAGCTTCAGTCCAAGAGCTATGGTGTTTGAATTTGTGAAAAATCCTAGTGAAGTGTTTTCCACTTGTAACTTTTTGCCTGCATTTCCCTTCCCCTTATAAACCCTTGCATGCACTGCTTTTGCCTCAGTTATGTTCCTCTACCAAAAGTGCTTAGTGAATAAGTGGAGCAATGACAATTTATCCAACATTTATTCAGTGTTCAGAGTATAAAGCAGGGAAGTTAATGTAAAACTCAGTGCTGTAGGTAATTGCCCGGACACTCTGACTCTCAGCTTTACACCTTGAACCATGTGATCTACTCAGATATTCAGAATTAATAAACTCATTTATAACATTCATGCTCCTGGTGAATGAGCTGTAGACTAAATATTATTTTAATAATATGGTGAATTAAATTTGAATAATTATAAGAATAATTTGTGCTAATCATAGAACGTTCATGAATAGAAAGAAGCGAAGTTGACAATTTATTCACTGCAAGTTAGTTGCCTCGCTCTACTGCTAATTAAGTTCAAGGCTTTGAATAAGTGGTTCTAAGTTGCTTCATTACATAGCAAAGTGCAGCTCTGATCTGACAGGGATGCCTGAGCCACAGCACGTGACAGAGGTTCATCATCTGACAGTGCAAGCTCCAGTGTGCTTCCTCCTCCCTGAATAAACCTCTGCCTGAGTACTGTAATGCACAGCAGGTACTTCATAAAAAATGCAAATAACCTGACTGGAAGAAGAGGGAGGAAATTTACAATGCACGGCTCTTGGGGGTTTGGGAAAAATAAAATCTTACTTTTATTTCCCAGTTTGCATTTGGTTAGATAATGGAGATTAGTCCTGTCTTCTTTTTTCCATAATTCAGAGGAATCAAGGGAACATTATTTTTTCTGAGGGTCTTATTTTTTCTGTCTTTTGCTGTTGCTTTGTATTGGCTTACTTTTGTTCTAAGGATGATCTTGCATATTCTCGACCAGAATTTAGTGGTTTAAGTTTCGGGGTGTCTCTGACAAGCCTCTCCCATTCATTGGCAGGGAGCCCAGTAGTTATTAATGCCGTATCATCTTTCCCTCCAGTTAAATCCCTTTTCCCTGCAGATTGGCCTTAGATTCTTCTAGGGGTGACTTATTTTACCCATCTAACATTTTTTCAGAATACCAGAAAAGTCACTGGAGCTCTGCTCTAGACACTAAGGAAATCACCAGTTTTCTGTGGCTCTGGTCCTGTCAACATTCTTACTGACAATGTAGATTTCTTTGCACAATGTCATAAGTGTGCTTAGACACACAAAATTCAAATTCCCTTTTCTACAAGGAGCCAATTCAATATTTGTGACAAAATACTGCCTCAAATCATTAGGCTGACTTTTGAGCCCAGAATTCTTTTCTTTTTTTTCCTTTTTATGATGCATTATTCCTAAATGATCTTGTTTCTAGTTTACCTGTAGAACTTCTGACTATTTTGGTCTGTCAGAAGTCCACTACAGCTTTTTTGGTCCCAAGTTGCAGATTGAATCCTCACCAGTTTGATACTCTCAAAATGTTTCTGTGGGTGGAAGGAGCAGAGCTGCTAGCCAAACCTGCCAGCAAGTTTTCTTAATCCAATTAAAATTTTGTCAGTCTGTTAAAAGAATCCCAGGAACAGTGCTATGGATACTTTATGGTCATATATGCAGTTGTTAAGTACACACCCACTTTCTCACAGGCATCCTTTTATCTGATGTTAGCTCACTTCTCTGTTACCCCTCTGCATTTCAAGGTGAAAGGTTTCAGCCTGGAGGGGATGAATTCAGGGAGGCATTGCAATCTTCTCTCTCCCTCCCCAAATCATTTGCTGTAAGGAGAGTGATATTGCTGTTAATGGTTTCTTCCTCCTTGCTCCAGGATGGGGCCTGTGGGGTCACTCTGGCGTGTGTGCTGCCACGCTCTGCACCTTACTCTCTAATCCTGTGACACACAGGAATTTCCTCTAAGTTTTGTGGGTTCATAAATATGCTGTCTGGTGGCTCATTATTACCCTTCAAACTGCTTTTGCCCAAGCTGCACGAGTCTGATGGGGAGGGCTACTGCTCCTGTGGGGTTTACAGTCCAGGGAATATGGGGATTACCCTGTACCCAGGCTCTTGTGCCAAAAATGGTTCATTTTACACACGGTAACACCTTGGTTTTACAGGAGTGGGTACAAGAGGCTGGGGCCCCAGAGGAATGTTCCTCCTAAGATCCAGCCCCCGACACCCACCACGCAGCATTTATTCCCCATTCTGCCTTCACAAAGCCTCTGAAGTCTTCCAGGAGTCAATTACAAAGAGACCAGTGGTAGGAGAGTGAGCCAGGATGCGGAATGAGGCTGGTGGGCAGCTGGGCATGCACACCTCCACCTCCGCTGCAGTCAGTCCCTGCATGATTAAATCGCCCCCGTCGAAGGAGAGTGTTTCTGGCAGCATAGCTGAGTGTGGAATCTCTTATCATTATTCTCTAAATCCCTGAACATAGTGTTTAATATTTTTGGTTTTCTCTGTTGTCTTTTCACATGCTTTTTAAAGTTCCATTAATGTTGACTCTCCAGGGTGTCTCTGTATATTTTCAAACTGGTATTCCAGTCTATGTGTCTAGGTACAAGCATGCATGTATGCAGGGGGGTGGGGAGGGGAGGGGTTTTCCTTTTTTCAGTACCTCCACATCCTATCAAAGAAACATATGTAATTTTTTTTTTTTTTCTCTCTGGAGCCTGGAGGAATTTTAAAACTCTCAGTTAATAAAAGAAAACCTGCTCAAATGAAGACATCCTTTGTTAAAAATTACTCCAAAAATAAGGATTTTTGGAGCTCTGGAATCTCATGTCCTGTTTGTCTCAAGGATGCATCTCTTTCATGGAAGTTCTTAAACTGCATTTGAATGAACTGACTGCTATTTGTACATAAGAGGATGTATTTTTGGCAATGCTTTACTTTTTGAGGGAAGTATTTTTGAAAGATGCCTTTAAGACACTGAAGGCTTACAGCTGTTTTCTAAGAATTTTGCTATGAAAAGAAATTGTTGGGATAGACTTTTTGCAGAATGGATCAGGCAGGCAAAACCAAGCTTCATGCATCACAACCTCAGCCTCTCTTGAGCTTGAAAGTTAGGATATTTTTGATAGATCTTTACCATAAATCTTTACCTTACGATGGTAGGCTATTTATTTTTAAATAGTGGAGGTGAGGCTGAAGGAAAACACAGTTTAAATGTATGGAAAGATAATCTATAAGGTCATATCTGTAAGTGAAAAAAGGCACATGAAAAACACCAGTGTGATTTCCACAGTGAGAAAATAGCTTAACCTTCATCTGACATTTTTAATTGAGCCAAAAAAGCACCCCTGTGCAACACCATTTTCTGAGTTAAGGCAGAAGAGCTTCCTCACACAAGGTGGTGCTCATGAGGAGTTGTCTGCAGTAATTGCTGAGCAGTAAATTCAAATGTAGCCTCACTTTGCACAGATTCCCTTGCGTAGGCAACCACCCAGATAACTGGAAGGGACCATGGGATTCACTTGAGAGATGAGCGCACCACTGTCAATGCAGACTGCCCTGACAATATTCTAATGATATCCGTGCAGATGAAAACAGCATTGAAGGGATTTAATTTTGAGATTGCTGCCGGCAAGAATTTAGTAGAAGAGCATACATTGCAATTAATATCTTTCAAGCAACTATGTGTGTTTATAACATATCCTGTCATCAAATCATGGGAGTAATCTGGTAGTAATGCCCCGGAGGAGCCCATCAGTGAAACTTCAGAACTATATTGAGCTCTGAGGCTATTAAGTTTAGAAATGATGTAGGGGAGAGATGAAGTATTCTCAGAGTAATGCCATCACGCCTTCTCAGTGTTTTCTTCTGTAGCAAGAGATTAGCTATTGTGCAATAATTGATAAAGTTGATTATCTCGAGACATTTTTCCTGACTAAGGGTTAGACACAGACAATTCAAAGAGTGATCGATGAGGAGTTCCCCTAGAAATGAGATTAAGAACTGTCACCACAAGGAGCACATACAGCGGCTCGTAACTCGCATTACCCATCACCAAACTGTGGCTGGGCTGATGGCTGTGCATTAAGAAGCTCTGCACTGGTCCGTGCAGTTTGTCAGCCAGGAAGGAGACATGCTTACCCCTTAGTGGAATAAGCCCTGAAGTACTCTTGCGTATTGTGGCTACGTGGAAGACTTCGGTGGTCTTGAGCTTTCCCTTATTTCTAGAAACATTTAAATTAAGGTGCCTAGAAGCGCATTCTAGCACTAGGTATAGCAATTATCCTATTTCTGTCAAACTCCACATTGCAATGAATCCTGGACATTTACTCTTTCCGCCCACTCTCCATGTCCATATAGCTCCTCTAAAATAATCCTACAGCTGTGTATGTTTTCTTGTATGTGTATATTTGTCTTTGGGTATATGTATATACATGCCCAAATGTATTTATCATTTTTTCTGTTCAATGTGAATTTTTAATCTCTAGGGATGGTTATTTTCAATGTGTAGTAATTTCCTTCTGCTTTCTCACTTTCTAATAAAGCTCTTGAGCGAAGGGAATGGCACACAAGCTTAAAGTAGTATATTTTATTATTTCAGTACCTCTGGTGATGGATATTGGAAACAAATTAACCTCTTATTCACCCATGCCATGAATTGAATTCCACAGGGATGTATATGTACGTGATGCATGTTTTGGGACTGCAGTCAACTCCAGTTCTCTGTATGTCTGCAGGTAGGAAGAAAGGTGAAGAAATTAAAATGTGATGTTAATAAACAAGGTGTTTTGATATAATGACTACATAATTAGTAAATATTTCTGAATTAATACCAGTGAAAACAAGCAGCACAGCTTGGGAATTGGAGAGGCTGTTACCCTCTTCTAAACCCTCTTCTTTAGAGAATTCTAAATTCTAAATTCATTCTAAACGAATTCTCTAAAGTAAAGAACAGATTTTTTCATTCCTTGCAAGATTTTGGAAATGATAAATTTAGAATTCCTCACCTTATTCACATCCCTACTGTTAGTATCTGTCTTTTCTCCTGAATGTAAAAGTATGAACCCAGTGTTTAAAACCTTTTACAGTTTTGTCAGCACTGCATGGGAGTGATGACTATGTAGTTATGCTTTACAGAACTGGATCTTTGTGTTTCATGTAAAGCTGTGGAAAATGTACACTGGTTTTGTACCAGCTTTTTTTAAAGACAGTTATTTTTTCTTGTTCATGCTGTGATCAATGATTGTCACTTATTAATACATCCAGTTGCTTAACTTGAAACAGGAAAATGTCTTAGAACAGGAAAAAAATCCAGAAAGTAAAAACCCCACAGAAGCCTTCTACTGATAGTTATAAAAATGATATACTGTTTTCCCTCTCACAACTAAAATGAAATGCTGCCTCCACACTGAGACTTTGAATGCTGATCTTCTGCTGTGACCATTTTCCCAGCTAAATTATAAACGCTTGAAAGCAGGATATATAGTAAAAAGGTGGAAAGCTCTTTAATATTTTGTCATGCAAACACTGCTATACTAAAACACGCAGCACTATTAAATTCTGAGGTGGTTGTAACTACAAAAGATGAGAATAATACCAGTGATTTAACCTGTGTTGCACTGTTCCCATCAAAGCTTACCAGCAGCATTTTGCCTGAGAGGCACTGGGGCAGAGGAAATAAAGAAATGACTGCACTGTGGGAATGAAAAGAGCTGCTGTAATGCTGTCTGCAGACTGTTGCTTGGTGCTTGAAGTGGGGCACAGGTAGGTGATGTGTCCATTTCCTTTTTGCTTTAAGAAATGACAGTGTGCCTGAGGGGACTGTCCAAGGACACCTGACATCCATGCCATTTCTGCTGGTACCTGGCTCCCAGGGTAGCCAAGTGACATGAACCCTTGGCAACCACAGCATCCAGTAGCAGAGTCCTGTTGCTTTGCTACACGCAGTGTGAAGAGGTATTTATTGTTACTTGTTTTGAACCAGTCACTTGCTGATTTTCTTTTTTTTTCTCTCTTGTATCCAGCTCTATGTGCTAAGAGAGACAGTGAAAAATTGTTCCTGTTCATCTTCTCTAAAGACTCATGATTTAGTACACCTCAGCTGTGTTCAGCTGTAGTCTACTTTTCCCTGTAACTTAAGTTCATACAGAATGTCCTGCTGGGTCAGGACAATGGTGCATCAAGCCAAGGATTATTTCTCCTGGAAATGGCAACAGGAGATGATAGTCAGGGAGAGCACATGAGCCTGGACACTTTCTGAGATCCATTTTCTCACCTTACCCCAGCATCTGCAATCACTGTATTAAAAATGGTAGAGGTTACATTCTGGCCCCATTCCTTTTTCTGGCTCCATTCTTTTTTAGCATCTGTTTACAGACTTGTTTTCCATCAATTTGTCTAACTCTGTTCTAAACCAGCTGATAAACATCTCCCTCCATAAACTCCTTATGCAGCAAAATCCAGAAGCAGGTAGCCCACTGGCTGAAGAAATACTTTCTTTTTGTCTTTCAAACCAATTGTGCATCCTATACCAAGTTTTTGTATTACGAGATTTGGTAAATAATTTCCTTATGGAGTTAGTTCACTCCTTCAGGCTTTTCAAGATTCAGTCCTATCTCCCCTGAGCCTTCTCCTCCAGAAACTGAGGCATCCCAGCTCTCTGAGTGTGCTCCGGACCTTTGATTGTTTCCAGTTGCTCTTCTGTAACGCCACAGCATCCTCCTGGAGGCCAGCACTGCACACAGCCCTTCAGGCATGGACACACCACAGGCTTCTGTAGCAGCAGAGCCAACCCCTCTGATTTGCTCCCAGCACATGTGGGGAAGCCCAGTATTGGGTTGGCTCTTTTTGTCCACTGTACTTTGAGAGGATGATTTTGGAAAACTGTCGGGGATGGTGGCAGGACCCTCCTCCTGGACTTGTACCTGCCTATTTGGGCCTCAGTCCCTCTCTAGCAGGGTTTAATGATTGGTCCCTCAGTCTATAATGCTGTGCTCTTTTGGTTGGTGTGCATCCCCTGGGCAATCTCTTCCTCCTTCTCAGGTTCAGAGGACTTGCGTGCTTGTTCACCCCCTTCTCACCTTACCTTGAAGACTCTTCTGTAGTCATTCTTTACATAGAAGCCATTTCTGCTTAGCTTTCAATCATTTCTGTTGTCCTTACTATTCCTGCTATATCTTTTTAGTGATAGGGGAAGCAAAACAGCCCACAGTATTCAAAGTGTGAACACCTGAAGACTTTAAATAATACCATAATGATATTTTGTATGTTGCTCTCTATTTCTGTCATAGTAATGGCCAGCACTTGATTTGCTTTTTGACAGCTTCTAAGATGGAGTTGATATTTTCATAGACCTTTTACAACTCCAGGATCTCTTTCCTGAGTGGTAATAACTAGTTCAGAGCTCATGCTGAGTACGTAAATTTGAGATTTCTTTTCCTCCACATATGCTCAATATTGAATTTCATCTGTCTTTTTTATTGCCCAGTTGACACTCTGAGACTCTTTTGCATCTTTCTGCAGCCAACTTTCATTTTTATTTCCCTGAATACCTTAGCACTAATAGGAAACTTGAAAATTGCCTTCTTTTACTAGATCCATGTAATGATAATCAGTGTACCTTATATGTTGACCAGACCTGGCTCTGATCTGTGATACGTCTGGTGATATACACATTTGAGAAAGCGGAATGCTTTTGGCACTTTTGTGTTTTAATGATTTTTTTGTTTGTGAAAATGAATCTCTTATCCTATGACATCTCTGTTTTTTAAAGTTCTTTAATGAGGCAATATTGAGAATTCTTAAAATTGCATAACTGGGTTTCCCTTGGCTGCGTGCTCACTGACTCACTCAAAGAACCCTACCAGACACATGAAGTGTGATTGCCCCTGTAAAATACATTTCTCCACTAACTCATATTTACGTCAGTTAATTCTATTCTTATTGCGATTTCTGAAAATTAGACTGGTACCATGATTAGACATACTGGCTTTTAGTTCCAGAAGAGATTTTTTAAAAAATGGGCATTGCATTTGGCAGTTTTTATCCAGCTGTGTTGAAACAGCTTTACATAGTAGCTGAAGTACCTATTGTGTTTTTTGATGAATTTTATACTTGAAACATGTATCATCATCACTAAATCATTTGAAGTCTGTTTGTATGTTTTGGCTTAAAAATATTTATTTTAGTTGTAGTGGTAGTCATTGATGCATCTGTATTCTGGTCAAGTATATCCTTATGAGAAGTTTTATATGGATATATTTATCAAACAGGGAAAATAAGTAATTGGAAGGATTAAAGAGTGACAGACTGCTTTAATCTGAAATATTTTTTCTGTTTTTAAAAAGGAAAGTAGAAGTCATACTTGTGCTTCATTAGTAGGGAATAAATCAGGTGTTTATGCACAGGCCATTTAAAGTGTTTGACAGTGACTGGAAGTTCTGGCTGGTGCTGGTGGTTCTAACCCAAGATCCATAGAAGACCTGCGCCTTTAAAAAGAAGAGAGTCTAGGCCAGGCAAATTACCATGAAGCAGCTAAAATAATACTGAATAAACGTAAACATCTGCAGCTCTCATAAAGCCTGCAGAGGTTGTGACCAATACCTTGTTCACTGAATCCTTGTGCTGCTGTTGTCCTCTATGTGGGACATGTTGCTCTATCTTCCATGGACTGATTAATTTTAGAGAATTTTAAATTTAACCCACTTTCTCCAATGTTAATATATAATCTATTTTTAATTATATAACAAGCATAAGCCAAAATTCATTGCATAAAAATAGTTTGAGGTGCATTTTGCTCCTGTGAGAGTAGGTACTCAGGCTGGATGTTAGTGGATCTGTAATGGAGAAGACTGCAAAAATTCCTGTTTTCCATATTGGTTACAAGGCTGCTCCGGTTCTGATCTAAATTACATTTTTAAACTTACATGAAGTGTTTTTTAAAGGAAGCAGTTGTTTACACACAACACACAGTCCCTTTGGACTTGTCAGCCCACAGGTCTAACGTGATAAGCATTTGTATAGATGCTGCATAAGCAGCTAACAGGCTAAAAAAACCTCAAACCAACCAACCTGCAATTGGTGCACTGAAGAAATTAAATGTTTTTAAACAATTAAGATTTGAAATAATTCCTTAGAGAACAGACTTTTTAGGCTTCAAAACTCCTTAGCTGGACCTTCTCTATGTCATTATAATGAAGTGACTTTGATTGCTATTGCTTATTATTAAAGATTCCAAAAAAAACTTAGTAGTTTTTCCCATCATCTATTCTTTTTCTGTGTTATAAAACATCACTGAATTCAGTAAATTTTACAGGTCTTATGTCATTGCCATCAGAGTGTATATCTTCACAGTATTTAGTAAGACTGAAATCAGCAGGCAGAGTGAGGGAGCACGATATGGTTCATCTTTTATAACTTCAGTCTGTGTTTTCTTTCCTGTGTTCGGTTCAGATTCACAGGTAGCTTCAGCTGGCAGAGGTTCCATGCCAGCAGACAGATTAGTGAGTGGCTGGATATAGTGATTTCCCAGTCTTCTAAAAAGTCCATGCCTTCAGGTGGAATGTGTGTCTCCAGAAAAAACTACATGAATTTTAATGTAATATATGCAGTGATAATGGCCCTTACACATTTCAGTCTGTAATCAGAGTGACTTGAAGCCCTGAACCATCATTTTGATCTCCTTTTCTGTACTCCAACTACTAATTTATTAGCTACTTAACTATTGAGAAAAATCTGGAAAAAAGCATGAGTCACTCTGTACTTATCTCTGAAATAAATTACCTTATTAAGATCTATTTATTTTTAGTGAGATTTTGCCATTCTATTATTTTGCTGAATAGGATGTGTAATTTGCCCAGTAAAAACTTGTAAATTTTCAAGAATAGGGAATTTTTCATTTTCTTCTCTACTAGATGGGTGAAAATTATGCATGCTTTCCACCTAAAGGTCAGGCACTACCTAAACCGCTTGACAAAGCCTGTTATTTAAACAAAGCACTTCAGTTCACCAGTGTAATTCATCAGTAACTGAGTGTCACATATTTTGGGTGACAATAAGATGGAAAACATTACAGATAGAGAGTCAGACAGGTAGATAGATACACCAGTCTTTTGAAAAGACGCAGAGTAGCTGCTGTTGCCAAAAGAGAAATGAAGTGTACCTCTTGTATTTAGCAGTAGATAGAAATAGTATTGCAGGGAGGAAAGACTACAAATTCAGAAAGAAAAGAGTTTTTCAGGTTTTGAATTATTTTTTCCTCATATGTTAGAAGTAATTATCAAACATTGCTCTAAGGAAATATACTAGCAGATCTTTGGTGTTACTGATCTAATCACATGTAAATATTATGAGCACTCTGCATATTAAATGTCTAATCTCCTTAATCTTATAATGCTGTGGATCCTATGTATTTGAATTTACCTGAGAGTGGACTAATTTCTTTTGGGCCTAATGAATAATCTGGTTCTAGTCATGTACTACTAACCCTGCCAGAATACAAGAAAGAAAAACATCAATATGACTAAATTTAGGAAAGAATTTCCTGATAAAACCAGATTCTTTCATAGGACAATAATCTTGAGCACTTTTTCAAAAATTATTTATGATTCTACAGAGTCAATTACCTCTTTTTAGTGGAAAAAAAATGTCCTAGCGATACCATTACTCAGAATTTATTGGCAGTTACTTGTAAGGCAGTCTCATCCTGGCTTTGTGCCCTCCTAATCAACGCTGGCCGGTTTGGCAGGGAACTGGTCTGCAGCACTAGTTGTATCCAGTATGTTTGTAGCTTTAAGTAAAATGTCTTTGGTTTTATTTTCTGTAGGTTTATTTTTACATTCCCTTAGCACTTTTTTTGGGTTTAGAAACGTATTTTTTAATCACAGTTCACTTGCAGCAGCATCATTTTGCAATCATCTTACCATTCTTAATGTCATCACTGCAGGCTTGCATTAACTTCAGTTTGCCATCATCTTGATGTACTAACCTGCATATAGACCTACACAGAAATAATTTAACATTCATCCTAGTGTGTGCAGTAATGTTTCGTTAGACTTAACTAACATAATTTTGTAATCATAATTTGCTGTCATAATAGCCCAGTCTTCGCAAATTTAATGTGACAGTCTTTTTCCACTGTAACTAAGGCTTTGAGCAATTGTCATCCAGGGAGGCTTAGGATGCAATCAATGTAATTAAAACACAGACCCTTAACAGTCCTGTACTTTAAGCAGTTTGTCACCTCTCTCAAACAATAATTAAGCAGGCTAACAGCACTTGTTTAGCTTGTAACTGTTTTCTATGTGGGAAATGGAAAAAAAAGGGGAAATTGGACAATGAGTGACTGACAGAACTGTTAATAGAATTTAGATTTCCAGATTGTCAGTGTGTGTTCCTGTATCCATTGGGTTGCTCTCCTTTCACAACACAATTATTTTGTGTATGAGATGCATGCAAACTTGAACTCTATGTGACTGGTCATATTATCTAGTCTGTAAATCTTATGTGAGAGAGTTATAGAAATACAGAGATGAAAGGCATTTAGATTTCTTCTGCTGCAAGGGTTGAGATAGATCAAACACACTTTGTTACCCTTGAAAAATTTGTTAAAGAGTTCCTTACAAGCTTCAGCTTAAAAGGTTTTGATGATGTCTGTGTGTATATGTTTTCATATGTGTAAGTAACTTGCTACTCCCACAATTTTCTCCCAATATCAAATCTAAGCTGATTTCACCCAAACTATGTCCCTTTCCTTGGCATACATGAAAAATAATGGGGTGTTGTGATGACTAAATGCTGCAAGGCAGCAGCTATGTACGCCTTTGCCTTTTCCTTCCAGACTAAATATGCAAAGTTCCCTCAGTCTTTCTTTGCAAAGAAACCCGCCTGTTTGAGTATTTGAGATTCTAAGTGCTCTCCAATTTATCTGTGGCTTTCATAAAGTGTTGTGTCAAAACTGGACACAGCTGAAACATTGACTGGAGCAGAGTAAAGCCGGGGGGGTACATGATGGGGTGACTGGGACAGCGTAGGCGGCTGGTGCTCAAGTTGTGTTTCCCTGAAGAAAACTGTGTTTATGTGAGCAGCCAGCACATTTGCTCTGCAAAGTGACCTTGGGTTGTCTTTGGGAAAGCTGATGCAGCTTGCCTGCAGACCTAGGTGAATTCTCTGTCTCCTACGTATGGATTGTTGACTCTGATTCATAATTACCTCTTATTGATATTCTTTGCAATCAGCTTGGCATTTTTCCTCTGCTCCTTACATATTGTGTTTGCTTTTGTTTTTTAAATACCTGCTTCTCTTCTAGACTAAATTTGTTTTTGTTTGCAGTTGTTTGTTTTCAACCAGAGAAACTTTTCTTAGTAATGACATGTAGGCCTAAACAGTGTTTTCAAACATCTTCCAGTTGTCGTTCACATTTCTCTGTCGCCGCGGCCCCTCGGACAGCGGCCACTAAAGCGGCGTCCGGTCCGATCCCGGCCGGGCTCGGCGACAGTGTCTGCGAACACTGCCCTGTGACGTCTGCCTCTCGGCAGCGTGCGGTCAGCCGCCTTTGCGCAGGTTGTCGCAGGCAGCGGGGTGAGACCGGCTAATCGATCTCCCGAGACCCGTCGTCCGGGGTGCTCAGGCTGCAGGTGGTGTGCGGTGGTAAGGCAAGGCGACCCCGGAGGCGAAGAGAGGAAGAGAAGGAGAGCTCTCTCTCTTACCAACGACAGCGTTTATTGCAGCGTGGCAAGAGTGGGGGGAGAACTCCGAGAACTCTGAGGATTTTAGGGGTGTCTGAGGTTTTTAAGGGAGGAAAGTGAGGGAGGGGTTTACAACTTGGACTAATAGGATAAAGGTGCAGGGGAGGAACAAGGGTACAAAGTCCAATGGGGTAAAACCAGGGGTGTTAACTTGGGGGGAGTCAGGGAGGAGCCAACATGACAGACAATTAACTGGGGAACATTCTGGAAAGGTAGAACTGGATGTGTGTACAGGGGTGGAGACTGAGGCTGTGACTGGCAGCAGGTAGGGAACCCTCACCCACATTTCTCTGTTTAACTTATTTGTCCTCACTGATGAGGTTTTATAATTGTCTTCAACTTTGTGAAATTGGGTCCTCTTAAAAGAAGTATTAAATATGCACATGCATGCATTACTATTGCCAGTATTTGCCTCTGAGTGCACTCGCTCTCTCTGTGGCATACATATATGCGAATGTGTGTGTGTGTATAAAAATTGGTTAATGTTTCTCCATTTAGATGTGATGCAAGTAATCAAGTTATTATCAGTTGCATTTAGGCATTGTGGAGTCTGGGATGACTTCCTTGATGACTTTGAATACAGGCTTCCCTTGGGTGAGTTGCAATGCCTTTAAGAACTGGGTAAATTTCACACGTGTTTTGGACCTGAGAAAATAACTGCACCCAAGGAGTTTTCTGCCCAGCTGGGAGACCTCCTGTGTTGTGTCTCACTACTGGTCTGTGGGCTCAGATTTTCTTCCTGTGGACACTGAGAAGACAGGGAGAAGATGGCCAATCTGACCTTTTATTGTCTGGACACACAACCAAGGTTGGACCAACAAAACAAAGCCAGAGAAAGGCACACCCTGCCCCACCAAGGGCAGTGTGGGGTAGGAGCCCATTTTAGATACTCAGACACTTTCCAGATCGCTTTCAGCATCCTCTCTGTAGGTTATGTGCGATGCTTATGGTGAGTGGACTGAGTTACATGCCTAAATTTAGAGAAAGAAATACTGGTTACTAAAATGCTCTCCCTTCTGGTCATATCAGCCTCTCTGGAGTGATTAAGACCAACATTTTATAGACATAAATGAGTAATTCTAATTCCTCTTTATTACCTTGATTCCTGCTTTGTATATATCAGTAATTAAAATCTTCTTCCTCTTCTCTTCTTTGTACTCTTAATATTAGTTTTTATGTAATTTGCTATCCTTTTTTACACTTTCCTTTTGATGGCTCAGTATATCTTCTGAGTAGTCTGATCCAACTGACTCCAGTAAAGACTGATTTCATTTCTGCTGGGGTGAAAGTTTCTGAAAGTTGGAGAATTGACAGGGTTTGAGAATAAAGATATACAAAGCATGGACATGCTAAATCTGCTTGGGACCTCACACCAAAGAGAGATCCAGTAGGTAAAGAGGATTGGTTGTTCTTTAGCTGAAGTTTTCCAAACTGGATTATGATTACTACATGTTTTCTGGGCGTTGCTTGTAATGTTGAACAAGCAAGAAGTAAGCCCACCCTTCCTTTTGCTAGATGCTCTGCAAAAAAGATTAACCCCTATTTCCCATTTGGCCATGACCTGGAGGCAGAGCTTTCCTGGGGAGAGCACAAGCACAGCAGTGTTGGTTCATATGTTAGAGCACGTTTTTAAACAGAAATTTTTCATGTCATAGAAATAAAATGAATTTTTTTCTCACCTTGCATATGAGAGGGCTTTGTCTTTATCATTGTATTGACTACTAATTTTCTGACCATAAACTTATATTAATATTTTCTACTTTGAAAGCCAAAAGCTATTACTTCCTTCAGAAATAAGAGCCAGTTTTTTGTTTTGGTTTGGGTTTTTTTTGTCTTTTTTTTTCTGGTTTGCATATCAAATAAACAAGAAAAAGAACGAACCCCTTTGCAACCTCTACTAAAGTCCTCTATGATAAATTCCTTTTTGAAGTAAAAATAGGCTAAGAAACAAAAGAAAGAAGTTATTCAGTAGCTCACATTGGAAAGATTTGTTTGTTCTTTTTTTTTTTGCTTGCTGATTTCACGGGAAAATCAGAAGCTGACGGTTTATGTCTGTTGTGATAAAGCTGCTGAAGATTTTTTTTCCCTCTGATGCTGACATGCAAGTGGTTTGTGTTTGTTTTGTTTGTTTTTCACGACAGGAAGTGAATAATAAAAAGAGTCAGAGCCAATATACCACCAGGGCAAAAACCCACGCTGCACATTAGTGCTTAAAAGAATCCCATCCCAGTTCTCCCTGCACATCAGTCCCATAGTCCCTGGAGCTCAGCACTTCTTCCCACACAGACAGATGTGATAGATTTGCAAATATTGGCAAGAACACAGAGACATCTTGTTATGAGCTTAATGGCTGAACCGAGCAACAGGCTTGGACTGCCTTTGTTTTTTTTTTTTTTAGGTCAGCATTGGCAGTGAGTTAAAAACAGGGTGGAATAAAGGTTGAAAAGCTTTCTGAAATTATAATCAAAATATCATCTGTCTTAGGTTTATGCTGTAAGCACTCTGCCTGATGTTGAGTTGTATTGGCAAGCAACATGTGCCACTGGGATGTTTAAAAAGTCATAAGAGGTTTGTAAATCAGTTCTGTGCAGCATGCTACCTATTTGTTATTTTCTTGTTTTATCTGTTAACAGGAAAGTAGATAGGCGATACAAATGGCAATATGGTGTGCTTTGCTTTGTTGGGGGTTTGTTAGGTGCTTGTGTCCTAGTAAATTACAGTGAGATGGAAAATTTGTTACTCTTTGGAGGTTGTTAACATGAAGTTATTTTATTTATTTATGTTGATTTGGGGAGCCTCTCCTCCCATATCAATTATGTCAAAAACACAATTTTCCAATTGCGTCTTTTTTTTCCCCCTGACAGAGAAGTCCTGAATTTTAATGCAGCCCTTTATTATGGTACAGAAGAGTTAGAGAACTGAGAACTTGGTTCCCATGTGCAGCCTAAGGTTTGACCATTATCCTCAAGTCCTAACCTGCCTCTGGTTTAGCTTACTGAGACAATAAACGTGTCTGCCAAATTTGGATGTTGAAATCCATTTCTTTTCTATAGTCATGCTGACATGCGCCGAACCCGATCCCCTAAATGGTTCGTGAACAGGCAGTTTATTGTTGTCCTGTTTTCAGATAGCTGCTGGCCTCCTCGGCCTTTTCTCCAGCTCTGCATTACTGTCACGCTCATGCTGTTAGAAAGGAGATATTTTCAACTTTATCAATACTTGGGCTTTCAAAGGACTTCTCAAGCAGGGAAATAAACAGCCTCTGTGTAAAACCTTTGTTAATGGGTGGCTGAAAGTCACCCGAACCATTTCTGTGACGATGACAATTTTCTTTCATTTAACCCATTACTGATTGCGAAAGAGGAAGGCAACATTAAACTAAAGCTGACAGCAATCATTGAAAAAAAGTACCCATTTTTATTATTCCAGATTTTCTACATTTTCCAAATTCTCTGTGACTTTGAAGCTTGTTGCTTTCCCATCTTGCAGCACAGGCACTTTAGTCTCCGAGCACCGAGGTCAGAGCCTGCTACCTGCAGCATCTAGAAGGGAGAGTGAGGCAGGTGGTCTCTGACCACCAGCATTTATTGAGTGTACAGCAATTATTTGACATAAAGCTACAGTGAGGCTGTGCCTTGCTCTCTGTTGTTGAAGATAGAGCAGAAAGACCCTACAAATAACAAAGCGTGGTGTGTAAAAATGTTCCAGGCTCCATGGAATCTAAGTGCTGGCTGGTAGGAGCTAAGAGATACGTTTTAAACATCTTCAGTAGAAATTATGTTTCTCAGTGTTAGGCAGTCCCAGCATTCATAGCTGCTGAAATTAGTATCAAGTTTTTAAGAGCCTCTCAATTTCTTTGCTGCAGTCCCCCAAAACCACCACCACCATCAAACCTAGAAATCCAAACCCAACCAAAATACCCAGTACATTTGAACACTCAATTCTGTTATTTCTCTCTGTGGCCCACCCAACAAATCTTGACTCTTTCCCAACTGACTGGAGGAGCATCAATAAGAGGAAGGGAAATTGTTTCTAGGCTGAAGGTTTCTGCCCTCCTGTGAATGAAGCAGGTGCTCTCCTGAGGCCACTGGAGTTTTGAACTCTCCCAGCAAGAAGAGAGGAAGCAAACCTGGATTTCCTGCATATAAGTTATTGTAAATGTTGCCACTAGACATTTCTTTGGGCTAGGTTTTAGAAGAAAATGCTTAAAAGCACTGCATTTCTTGCAAAGCCTGATCCAAATATGCTCTGATGGTCTCAAAGCCATTGTCAAAGAGGATGAATAATCCACACGAATTTTTGTGGATTGCAACTAGAGCTGGGTGTAAAATAGACTGCAGGTCTCTGTCGAGATGAAGGCCCTGTGATCATATTTAGAAACAGAGATTTATGCACCTGAAAGGTTTTGGAGAAAAGGTTTTTCACCTTGAAATTAACAGAAGCCAGGAGGATAACAGTTCTGCTATCAGGCACCTACCTTCAAGATAACTTTCATTTGTAGCCTTTAAATATGTTACTGGGCCTCGGTTATTGACAGTATGTGCTATTAAGGGTGACCTTAGGTATTTTAAAAAAAAATTGCACAATAAGCAGTTCGTTTCCTGAGTTTTATCAGTCTCCTTCTCCCTCAAATAATCAAAATGCTGCTGCTGTTACAGTGTGCTCTGCTCTGCTTCAGATTATTTTCTACATCAGTTCATGACTTGCAGTTCCTGTGGGCTGCAAATTAATCCTTAGGAGTCTCCTGGCGTGTACTGTACATGCAGGTTCTTCAGTGTATTAATTTGGCTATCAGTGTAGAAAATGCCAGTGGCTGTAAGGTTATATTACACACTTGATTTTTGTGTTTATTTCTCTGTATAATCCAGAAAATTACTTACAAACTTGTAATCAGCATGACTAGACACATTAAGCTTTAAAACTGAAAAATACCACTTTTCAGGTTTTTAAGGATAGACTTAAAAAAAAAAAAATGAACTGTGTTAAGAGTGTTCCTTCAAATGACTTTTCAAATGAAACCATTTACATGATTTAATGTGGCCTATCTCTAAAGGCCGTACATGCTGTACAAAGTACATATTGTGGAAAGCAGCCTTATAAAAATCTGCTTTTAGGTGAAGGATGCAGCAGTCCTTTTCCCAAGTATTGTGTGGATGGCTGCATTCCTACCTGTGTGAACTAAAGAGGCCTGGCACTGAATGCAGGGGGAGAACATCAGCCCAGGTCCCACCTGTTTGGGATTTGGGAGCGAAGGGATGTTTCCACTGTTAGGAAGAGAAAGTGACAGGCAGCTTGTGTACACTCCTTCCTCTGCTTCCTCTGCAGCTCCTGGGCTCTGTATAGCATTAGTACTGCGTGGTTTTGTTGGGAGTGGAAAGGTCAATTGTAAGTCAATAGTTCTCTTTTTTTTTTTTTTTTAAGGCAGCTACTGACTTACCACAACTTGCGATAGCATTTAAACATTTAGTTTGGTGACAACACTATTTTAGGGTTTGTTTATTTTTTCTCCTGCTCGGGAGGGAGGTTGAAATCCCAAAAGTCAGGGAGGGTTGCTGCTCCTCTCCCAAAAAGGGAGGAACCTGTCTGGGGATGGACTGGGGGTCATTTGCTGGGAAGGAAGAAAATTTATTTCATAGGGCTCTCCAGGGAGCTGCGCAAAGGGAGCAGTAAATATCTTCACCCCGCTTTGTAGCCTAAATGTTCCTGGGGAAGCTGCAACACATAATTTAGATCCGTTGCACATGCCACCCTGGAAGCAGAGCCTTATATGTCGAGTGCATGGGCTGTCCTATTATGGGAAATCAACTTTGTTTTGAGGGAAGCACGGAGCATTGCTTCTGCGCAGGTCCTGGAATTTGAAACATTTAGGGGCCTCCAAAGAGCACTGGCATTAGTTACCATGCCGGCTGGGTGAAAGTGAGGATCCCTGCCTCTCCCTGCCTGGGACGCCGCAGACCCTGCCAGCAGCCAGCCCAGCCAGCATCCCACCCTGGTGATTCCTGCCCTCTCCTCTGCAGAGCTGCTGGGGCTCGTGCGGGGACACGTCTGGCATTATGCAGGGACAAGCCTAATTCAGCAAAAGCTACTGGAGCAGCAAAGTTGGAATATACTTTGCCAAGAAATATTTTGCTGTTGTTTTCTTTTTCCTCTGTTTTGTGGAGAGATTTCATGTCTGCTCACATGCTTTGGTATGAGGAAATGGAAGATGATTGTAAGTATGAACAGACTGACATAATTTATCACAATATTCACTTTGACAGAGCAGTGTAGTGCTGCACAGCCCACTAACAGCATGCATTTTTAAGTGTTTATTTTCTAAGTCTAAAGGAGGAGAGCACCAGAGGGGGAAAATAAAGTGATTTTTTTTTTTTTTTGTCTCTGTTAGGGGGCTAATATCCTTTACATTATATATAAAAGAAGTCATCCTGAAATAGTACCCAGCTCTCCTTTGAAGAAAAACAACACGTTTCTTTCTGAAGTTCAACAGTTATTAAAGCATGGGGTTAAAAAAGCGAGAATTGAGGAGACACACCAATACACTTGAAAAAAACAGTGTCATTATTTTAATAATTTGGCAACACATCAAAGGAGTAATCAGTTTCTTTGAACTTTAATGGCAGAGGCAGTTTCATTGCCTAATAATAACTTACAGAGTAAGAGAGCTCTTCTCTGGCCGCTGAACTGTCTGGTATCAGCTGAATGAGGGGGTGTCAGTTTAGTTCGAAGCAAGCAGCAGCTGAGCTCTCCCGTGCACTTCCCAGAAACAAAACAGGCATCTTCTCCAGACTTGCACTTGTTTGTTGGTTTAAAACTAACCTTTATGTGCAATAAGAAGGAAAACAGAGGATGCCAAGAGTGGGAGACTGAAGAGAGCCAAGAATGAAAGAATGACAGAGAGTTTTAAAATCCATCTATCATGCTCCCAGATGATCTTTCTTCTTCCTCCCCCACCCAGGCTCTCAGAACAGATTGTGCCAGTGAAAAGAGAAGTGTCAGTATTGTCTGGGCATAATCTATGGTCTCTGTCCCCTGTTTATAAGCTATTTTGGCTCTTCGTCTTCCAGCTTAGTTCTGTATCTTTATAATAATAGAATTTCTGTTTTTCGCTATTTTCTGATCATAAAAGGCAGGGGAATACATACATGCTGCCATTTATTCCCATAGCATATAATGGACTGCATGGTCCATGTGATGAAGATTGTCTATAAATAAGATTAAATTTTTTGTTTGACAGGAAGGAAGCTTAAAACAGGAGATTTCAAGGTGCAGTTGAGGTCTTATGCCATATTTGCTTTCCCTTTTTGCAAGATGAACTCAAATTTTATTTTTTTGTGCAATAAGTAAAACTTAAATCAGCTATAAATTTTCCAGACGATTTTGTACTTCTAAGAGAGCTCCTTCAGTGATGACACCTTTCACTTATTGGACACAGTCTGGAAGTTCAAGTGAGGTAGAATAGGGAGATCATCATTATCACATATTGAATAATTATGAGGAAGTTTTCTTGACTTCTGAAAATATTGGGGGTACAGTTGGGAAAAATAAATGTGTTTGGTTTCTCAGGCTTTAGTTCTGGTTAGCAAGAGGAAAACTGCACCCTCTAGATTAAGCCACATAGTGCCCAACAATTTTCAGCACTCCTCTTTGGAGAGGAGTAAGGAGAATTTGTTTTCTTCAGTTTTCTATATACTTTCTATATACTATATCATCCCAGATTTCTTGTCCTCAGCCTTTGGGAAGAGATGGTGCTGCAAGGAAAGTTGCACAGGTGCTTGCCAAGTAAGGGGGAAAGATATTTGCTGCTTAGTTCAAAAGTTGTACTTTCATTCTGAAGAAGTAGTAGATTAGTAGATGAAAGAAAGAAAAAACGAACAGTTGTGATAGAGGTTTTGTAAAATGAGAATAGAAACCAGAGTTGCATCTAGCAGATGAATAGCATGCATGACAAGAGCTATTAAATCACTTGCTAAATTATGTTATGTAACGATGTCCATATGATGTCCTAGCACTTCTTGGGAGTTATTTAGCTGAATGGATTTCCTGGATTTCCTCAGCTGTATCCTCACTCTTTTAAAGAGAATGACATTTTTCTTTATATAAGTGTGTATAATATTTTCGAGGGGTTTGTATAGTTTTATTTCAATAAAAATGGAAAAAACTGTATCTGCACTTTGTGAAAAGGTGTGCCCAAAATAGTGTTCCCAAATTTGTCCACTGCCTTCATTCAGGACATGTCACATCTCCTACTTGTTGCCTGTGCTTCCTTTGCTTCTCTTTCTACATTGGATGAAAACTTTTTGCTCTTAGAGGTGACAATGGTCACTTACACCTTTGTATTGTTTTTTTTTAAATCCATCCTTTCTTTTTTCTTGATGGCCCCTCTTCAACCCTCCATCCACCTCTGCACTCACCTCTTCCCTTTTGTATTCTGCTCTCCCCTGTGCCACAGTAGTACAGACGGGTTCTTCATTCCCTGATTCCTCTCACTTTAGCTGAGAATGACCTTTGTGAAAATATAAAGGTACTTATTCATTGCCGAGGGCTTTACTTTCTTTCCTGAGCTGTTCAGTGTTTACTTCTTCCTGAGTTAGACTGGAAACTCCTTGGGGCAGCGGCTGTCTCTTCCTTGATTTCTGCAGAGTCTTTGACAATGACACCTAAATAATAAAGTGGCAGGGAAATGAGATCTCATAAATTTCATTTTGTTTTAATTAAGATGAGATTACTGGGAACTTCATTTCAGAAGCCAGTCTCCCTAGGGGATTCAGTATCATACACTGTATTTCTTCCTTCTAGCAGATATAATCCTCTTTCTGTGTCCTTATTTTGACATGGAACCAAATTCTGCTTGCAGTCACACACAGGCATCCTCTTTCTCTGCTTGGATTTGCACAAAGTAGTCACTAAAAATAGAATTAATCATCCATCATGGAAAAGAAATTAATCCTGCCTGAAAGTTGGTGGCCACAAGGGGTCTCTTACGGGATGCCATGGGTGTATCGTAGCAGGGGTCCATCCAGGTTCACGCCTCAGCTCAGATCAGAAATTTCTGAAGTGAATTCCCAGATGTTAGATTCCCTGCTTGTGACTGTGCACCAGTGCACAGCCAGAGGGTGTGCCCTGCATCCCTTTTGGAGGAAGCTGAACTCAAAGACACACTCTGGGTTCGGCTGGTGGGCACAGACTCGCAGTGGGTGTGGGGGGCACCGGGGTCACACCAAAGCTCCTCCAGAACAAGCCCTGCGACACACCTTGCAGGGGAATGCTGGCTTGGCAGGCTGCTCCTGCTGGGCCACATGATCTGCTGTGGCCCAAGACAACTCAGGGAGATGGAGCATGGCAGCAAATTTCTTTGGATCTTGGATGTAAGGAGAGAACTTCTTGGAAAGTCACACCCTAGCTAGTGCAGGAGGGTGCTTCGTCCTGTCTGCTCCTGTGTGGTGTCTGCTCCCTCACCCCTGATCCTCAGACTGCCCATGGGCATCACAGTTGCCCACAGATCTTTCCAACACAGTTATTGATCAGGGGACTATATTCAAGGAATGGAAATCTAGGAGCATGCTACATACTGTGAAAATTTAAACTTTTTTTTTAAAGGAAACAAGTCAATTATGTTACTAATAGAATAGTTACTGATAAAATCGTGTTATGTATTACTGAAAAGGTACAATATTTCTAGAAAAAGGTTAACCCTAGACTAATAATGTGAAATTATTCAAACCACAGAATTGTCCAAGGGGTTAAGTGTTTTCAAATGATCTCCAGAGGAAACAGGATTAGACTCATATTTTTGTCATGGATTACTGTGAGACAAAATCACACTGAATGGTATTGTGTACCAAGCAGCCTCGATTTGGAAAAGCTGACTTGTTGATTTTCACAGTACGTTTTCAATTAAATGTTACCCCAAAGCTTAATTATCATTTAGGAGGATAACCATTGTACTGTGTTATAGCTAACTGCTGGATAAAGACTCCTCAATAAATTTAGCGGAACTTTATAACATCACGTTGCTGTCGAAGAGGATGCACTTGTGTTAATACTGTATCACTGTCAGGGGAAGCCGGACAGCATTGGGAATTTTAAATAATTGTGCCTTATCAAAGACTGAGCTTTGTGGAAAGCAGAAATAATGGTTAGTGGAGTGTGTCTTTCCAGAACATTTTGCCAACTGTGCTGCACAAGGGAACAAGATCCTTCATCTTCCCAGAAAAACACGTGGAGCAAAGGAGTTGTTTGGGTTCAGGGTACTCTCTGCAGAGACCACAGAGACTTCCCTTCTAGGTTACTTACCACACGTGGAACAAGTTAGAACATTTTTACTTATGTGGTTTGAAGGACAGATAAGCTGCATTTTAAGAAAGTCAATCTTCCTTGGTTCATCTTGCAAGTCATATTATGGGATATTACTTACAGCATGAGGCTGATAATATTTGAGAGCTTTTCTGGTCCTTTCTCTAATTCTGTATTTTTAAAGTAATCCATATGTGTTTTGTTTTTT
>VZTI01002590.1:482670-552968 GCA_013397865.1 Struthidea cinerea | reverse complement strand
TTTTTTTTGGTTTTTTTTTTTTTTTTTTAGTTGTATGCAGCCTTTTATTGTGAAGAGCAAAATATCGTTTTTAAATATTATGAGCATGTGTAGGAGTAATAAATAGTATTATGTGACCAAAAGCATATATTCATTTTGGATATGTTCATACAAGATAAAAGTTAAGATGCCAGATTTATACTTAATTTCTTTCTTGAAGCATTTTTAAGGGATCATCATTTTCAGCAGAAACAAAATAGCATAATTTCAATGATAATAAAATAAGAAGATACAGTTGTAAAAGTTTCCTCAAAGAAACCATTACAGAAGTATGTTAGTCCTAATGGTGTGATTTTTTTCCCCTAGAGTAGTTTTCTATGATGTAACATAATGGTTTGATGTTTCCTTTAAAAAGGAAAGAAAGAAAAAGAAATATAAGCTTAAAAAGCTTCAGCATGTAGAACTGACCTAAATGTGGATCCAGAATATTACATTTTGCTTAGTTTGCTATTGCTAAAATATTCTGAAAGAATTCTGGGGACCTAACGGTATTGCGAGCACCCCAGAATGAGAGAGAAAATGAGTTTTAGCCAAGCTAATCAACTCCTTTGTGCCTATTTCTTTTAACCACTTAATTCCTCTGGATGTCAGTAAGGTCTGAGAAAACTCTGGGTCTCTTGGCCTTCAGAAGTGTCCCAGTAAAAACAGAAATGCCAGCATCTGATAATATAAACTTGGAAAGGAGAGGGGCAAATAATGTGCACTGGACAAGGTACACAACACTGTTCTACAGGACACACGATAATCTGTATTTCTTATATAAAGTGTGGAAGTTGTTACCACAGGTGAGAAGTCAGCTACACTGGGTGCAGGAGTGTGGCCATGAGCCCAGGGTGCCCACGGGGGAGCCTCCCTGTCCCACCACCCCAGGGCTTGCCATGTTCTGAAATTGGCACCTGCCCACGTGGCAGAGTGTCTGCATGCCTGCACACTGGTTTGTACGGGAAATTATCCCCGGGTAGGGCTTTTAATTCTGTGTGGCACAGGGAATTGAGGGAATTTAAAGGGTGATTGGAATTTGACATTTCTGCCTTTTTATTCTGAAAGATACTTTGATTAAAGTGTTGGAAGGCCCTGCTAATGGAGGCGTTGCTGCTATTTCAGATAAACAGGGTATGAGATTTGAAGGCAAGCCAAATCACAATGAAACAGAATAGTGATGTCCTTGGTTTATTTTTCACTTGGTACATTCAGGTTTTGATTGGATTCTGAGTGAGGCAACAGTTTTCTCTCCCAGAAAGCACTGCTAGTCCTTGGAGGTTTGCAGCCTGTTGTCAAAGCAGAAGTGCTTCCTTGTGAAGGTCATGGACTGCAGTGGCTGGAGAAAAACCAAGGGGAGGCAGGGGAGAAAGGAAAGAAAGAAAGAAAGGTTTCTTTATTGGTCTTAAGCAGGTACAGGCTTCTCATAAGAAACATTTCTGCAGTGAGATCTATTACTACTTTGACACAGCTCACACTCTGCTCATGGTGTGTTTATCAAAGAAGTTGTTTAGAAATCTGAGGTCTCTGTTCATTTGCCCTCCTCTCTCCTAAGCCTCTCTGTGCTCATCACACACAAATGCTTCAATACCCTTCACCTTGTTCTTTCAGTGTTGGTTTTTTTCCCCCAGTAATTTAAAGTTTTTATTTGGAAAAGACTGTTCGTGAATTATTTCACTCTGAACAAACCTCGAAGCAACCTAGCTGTTGCTAAGCTTGCGTAAAATTATTGCAGGCACTGTATTTTCTAAAACATTAATGCCATTAAGTAGTTAGCATTGTTGGAGGTGTTAAAGAGCACCTCATGAAGTTACTGGATGATGGATTGTCTGTGACGTGTTCTGATATAAGTGGCTGATGCTGTTGATAGCAATAACTGGGAACATCTGTGTCCATCTCTTCAATACAGGGAAAGGAAAAGTGCTGTTAGACATAAAGCTATCCTGTCACATTCCTGGGCTTAGAAAGAATGAGTCCCCAGCCCTCCCTGGCTGTCTGACTCATTCCAGAGCTGATCACCGAATAAGAAAGGAAAACATAAGCAAATCTGTTTGGGACTGGGGGGAGCAAGAAGGACAGAGGCTCTCCTTGCTGCAGAGAGATCCAGGTGGGACTGCCCAGAGACAATCCTGCCCAGCTAACGAGGGCACCTGCTCGTCGAAATGAAGGAGAAGAGGAAACCGAGAAGTTACAAAGCTGTCATGGATTGATGGTGAAATTGTTGATATGATGTGTACAGGCTTACTAACTCAAGAAAACTCAGTTTAGTGGGGTTTTTTTGTGCTGCTTTTGATGAAGATTTTAAGAAACCCCAAATTATTTTGCACTGGATTTCAGGAATATAACAGTATTTCTTTGGCTCATTTGACTTTATTTACTGTTGACCTTTTCTTATCATGTGATTTAGTACATATTTTATTCCCTGCCCCACCCTTCCAAGCCCTGCCAGTGATGCTGGAAATAGAGATCAGTATATTTTTACACCGAATTCTAAGATCACATTTATAAATGCTTGGTTGACTGATGGTTACTCATGCTCCAAAAATGCAGAAGATCCAGATTAAAGTGTTTGCTCTGCTTAGATTCTGTTTACAGAGGAGAAAGTTTTGGTTGCATTGGATGTTGAATGGAAACCAAAGGTGAAGCCAAGTAACTTTTCACAAAAACGAATTCTTGTTTTCTCGCCAAAACATGAGAACAGTTCCTTTTATAGTAGTCTGTAAAGGACAAGCTTGTTGTAGGCTTCATTCTGACCTTTCTGGTCTTCTTAATAATTAAATAAATCAGTTTTGAAAGCTCTAACACGAATCATGGAGGGAAACTTAAAACTGTGAAATAAAGGGTGGATTCTAGGAGCACATATCTAACAGTAGAATGTATAACACTGTAAACAAAAAACTTTCTGTAAATGAATTTATAAATACAAGAAATCATCACAAATCTGACTTTTTTTTTCATAACTCTTTAAAGTTCCATGATACCTGTATCCTTGCATACAGGATGGCTCAGTGATAGTAGCGTAGAATTGAAAGAGGTGGCTAGAATCAGGATGCTTTCTAGAGGGCATATAAGTAGAACTTGTACTGAGTTATGTCAAATTCCTCTATTAAGAGTAAAAGTTATCCTCAGTGAAGTGGTGTTTCTGTCTAGATTACCTGATTGATGTAAAGCTTTAGAGAATGTAAGATGGGGCACATTTTTGCCTTGGGAAAGGAAATCTATTGGATTATGTTGTCCATTTCTATTTCCTGTTCAAAACAAGGCATGTCTTTACAGAATCAATTCAGAATTACTGCTGGGTTTCGCACAGTTGCTAACTTAATAATGTTTTTCAACTGTTACAGCTAAAAATCATAATTGGTAACATTTTATGTTTTGAAAGAAACTGAATGACAGTGAACAACTCACCCTTTCATCTTGTAAGGACAAACCAATTTTTCTTGGGGAATAGCAGCTGAATTGTGAAGACCAAACTTTTTCTACCAATACTGTTGTCAGCTCTCTTATTTTCTCTTTAGTCCTTTTGCCGTTTTTCCGTTTCTCTGAGTCACGCACATCCATTGCTGTACTGCTTTAGCTACTTTAAATAAGCCCTTTCGTCCCCCAAGAAGGCTTGCTAATTTTTGCATGTTATCTTAAGCTGATTTAACGGTCGTTTTGCCAATTCTTACCAGCTGTTCCTACTGCTGAATTGATTCATTTTGCACTTGACATGTTGCAGGCAAATGTGAAGCAAAGTTTACTTGACCAATAATCCTCCCCTTAACTGAAGGAAGGATGTGATTTGAACAAGGACTTGTTCAAAATGTGGACAGAGTTTTTTTCCCTAAATCTGCCTACTGTAGACACCAAGGTTATTTGCTTCTTATCTGTTAAATTCTTATCTAGAAAGTGAAAAATGTCTTAGCCCTAAATAGTAACCAAGGAATTCATTTTTTCCTGGTGCAATAAGTCAATCTATGGAGGCTTTTTTTGATGGATTATGAGTTCCTAAGAGGTGTTGTGTCTGTCTTGGAATGCTTCCAGAAACTGTTGCTCAGCCTATAAACTAATGAAATTTCACAGACTCACAGAGCAGCCGAGGCTGGAAGACGCCTCTGGAGATCATCTACTCTAATTACCTGCTCAGAGCAGGGTCAGTGAGAGCAGGTTGCTCAGGGTAATGCCAACTTGGGTTTTAAATCTCTCCAAGGATGGAGACTCCACAGCCTGTCCCAGCAGCTGACCAGCCTCACAAAAATCTATTTTTCTTCCTAAGTCTCTATGGAATTTTCTAAATTTCAGTTTATGCCTATTGTCTCTCATTCTGCCAGTGGGCACCAAAGAGAAGAGTCTGACTCTGTCTGCTCTGCTCCCTCCCATCAAATATTTAGTTACTGATAAAAGCCTCCTGAGCCTTCTCAGCTCCCAGCTGAGCAGTCCCAGCTTGCTCAGCCTCTGCTCATCTGAAAGGTGGTCCAATCACTTAATCATTTCTTTGTGGCCTTTTGATGGACTCGCTGCAGTATGTCCGTACTGGGGAGCCCAGCACTGGACTCAGTGTTCCAGTTTTGTCTGATCAAGGTTCAGCAGAGAGAGGAGGGATAATCTCACTTGACCTGCTGGAAACAGTCTGCCTGATGCAGCCCAGGAAAACATTTGCCTTCCCTGCTGCAAGGGCACATTGCTGGCTCATGCCCAGCTTGGTGTCCACTAGAACCATTTTTGGAAAGCTGTTTTCCAGCTGTTAGATCCCTGTCTTCTACTGGTTCATGCAGTGGTGCCTCCCTCTGTGCAGGACTTGGTACTTCCCCTTCCTGAACTGCATGAGGCTCCTGTCAGATTCCTGGATGGACTTTGTACAACTAGCTCCAAGCTCTGAGCCCAGCAGTTCGGCTAGGTTTCAATACACCCCACTGGTCACTTAGTCCATACAGGGTTTTTAAAATGAAAATGTCATAGGAGACAGTGTTAAAAGCTTTGCTGAAGTCAGGATAAAAAGCATCAACTGCTGTCCCCGCATCACTGAGACAGTCACCTCTTCATGAAATGCTGTCAGGTTGGCCAGGCATCATTTTCCTTTGTAAACCCATGCTGTCTATACTCCCAGTCAGCTTCTTGTCTGTCATATGCTAGGACATGGTTTCAAGGATGATTTGCAGGTTTTTAAGAGGATTTGCTTCATTGTTTTCCCAGGTTATCCAAATATTCTTTGCTGTACTTGAAAATTAGTGCCATTTGCTTTCTTCCCTTTCCTCAGAGCCTCCCACAATCACAAAGGCCTCTCTGAAATAATCAATAGTCATCTTGCAGTGACTGTGACCAGCTCTTTCACTGCTTTTGTTTGCCAGCAGCCTGTCTAACTAGCGTGGAAGGTGGCTTTAAGGAGAGATTTGGAGTCTCTCATGTCCTGTTGATGCCAGTTTTTTGTAGGGCAAATACAAACATCAAAACTGTTCATATTTGCTTGTGGGCCCATATTATAAACTAGCTGCAAATCAGTTTAGAGCTAGTCTTTCAGGATGTATTCATCTGAATGCTAGCTTATCTGAACATCCCTTTTCTGGAAAGCCCATCTAGTTAAATTTATATGTAGTATAGAATGTCCATTATTTGTTTAAAGTATATTCAGGCTCAAAACCCATTAAATACATGCACCAAACCTGCATTAGTATCAGCATATTTTTGAAAGTTATTTAAAAATTAGAAGTTAGCAAAGTGTCTAAGGTGGTACTTCAATTTGATTCATATTCTGTGAAAATGTGTTTATTTTTTTGAAGACTTGTTGCAAATTTACTCTGAGTGCAAAAATTTAAAAAAAAGTCTGAGTGACCTTTAGTTTAGATAGATTTAAACATGCTGAGATTTCAGTTTTGATGTCTTTAATTTAAAATCAAGAAACAAAAGTAAGCCCTTTAAAAATATTTGTTGCCTTCTAAATGAATATTGTTATTGAGTGTACATTCAGTGTGTCTCTCATAGAAGTACTGTGGAGAACTTTGCCACTTTAACTCTTTAGATAAATTTGGTTTATTCCATCTTTCTCTGGATCTGTCCTATGTTTGTGTAATTTTTATCATCTGTTATTATAGCAGTTTCATTATGCTTCCTGATTATTTTCTAGTAACAAGAAACTATCAGCGTTTGTAATAACTAATAAGAGTTGTTAATTATTTTTCCAGGTTACAGTCGTTTATGTCACTTGAGTTACAAGCCCTATTTTAAATGTTACTTTCATTTGTTGAAGTGCAGCAAAGAAAGAACTAGCTGCTTTTTGAACTGTGAAGTAGCATGTCCTGTGATTACATGAATGTGTAGCTCAGTTAAATGCTAAAATTTACATAAGGTATTTGAAGTGAGATATTTGAAATATTTACTTATAATCAGAAGTCATTCCGTTCCATTCTAATGGGAAAGGCTCCCAGCTGGGAACCTATTAGAAACCTGAGGACTCTTTTTGGAAACTTCTAAGATGTACTTTTATATAACAGCTTTTCATTAAGACAGAATATTTTTGAGCCAGAAAGAAAATGTATTGTGCATGTCACAGCTTCCAGGATTCCTTAAGTCAATCCCACTTCTTTGAAAGTTATGTTCTATTTCGGTTTTACATCATACAAATTTTCATCCTCTCTATTTTGTTTTATTGTAATGCTTTGTATTTTATCTTGCATCCACTGAAGCCTGTTTTTCGGTCTACAGCTAAACTACAGCTGTGACCACCCATGGAAAGTTACTTTTAGAAGTCCAGTGTTTCCTTCTCCCACAGAAGCAACCCTCTGCAATTGGCTGAGTCCTTTTCCAAATAAATACCAGGAATTATTTTATTTTATATATGATGATTTAATTCTGTGTTTTCTACACAGTAAAAATCCCTGGATTTTTTTTTTTTACCCCCAAGGATTTTTGGTTGTAGTTTTGTTCTGTTTTTTTTGTTTGTTTGTTTGTTTGTTTGTTTGTTTTGTTTGTTTGTTTGTTTGTTTTTGTTGTTGTTGTTGTTGTTGGTTTTTTAGGTTTGGTTTTTCTTTGGTTGTTTGGCTGGTTGCTTTTGTGAAAATATGTTCCTGGAGAGTTGTACCTGAGTCTGGAATACTCTAAGAGTATTCAGTGCACTCCCTGTACCGTATAGCCTACAGTGTGCTGTTTGAAATATAAATGAATGTGTCAGCAGTCTGCTTTGTAGATATGTAATACAATCAGTGGGTCTACAAGCATTAATTCGATATTAATTGCCAATATGCTGTGCAGAATTCTGAGGCCCAGATGGGATTGTGAATTTGTAATCGCTGTAAACAAAAGCCTGGTTATTTTTTAGTCAATGAATTTGAATACTGAAATTAGGTTGGCAGAAGAGAGCAAGAATGTATTTTCTGTATGAAAAGAGAAGTTGTCATGGTGTGGCAAGGGCTGCACTCATAGCTGAAAATGATCAAAGATGTTGCAAGAAAGAGTCCTAGAGGTGAGTTTGTGAAGCTTCAAGCACCTCATGTGATGGTAGTGACAGTTATTAGCTCTTACAGCTGTTGTCAAAAGATCTAGTTATTCTGAAGCCTATCGCACATGATCTGAGTGGAATGAATGTATAAATCGTTCTAATTATTATTGATATGGTATAACAGCTGAAAGTAGTATTTGTGGGAAATCGTATGCACACTTCAATTAAGCTATAATATAAATGCAATTTAAAATGTAACTGCAGATTAAGTGTAACACTCAAGCCTGACTTCACGCAGAGAAACCCTCTTACGGGGCCCTGACTGTTAACAATATCATCACTTTTAACAGACAAAAATGTCAGTGCTGCAAGCCAGTCAGAAATGCACCAGAAAATCAGTGAATCCCTTTGTTTTTGGGACTAATGCAGTCCCCCTCAGGTTTCCTTATGCACAGAGCCTTTCTGCCTTAAGATTTCTTTATGGAGGCCAAGAGCTGGCTTTCAATGCAATTCAAATGCTAGCAGGGCATCTTGCACGTAGGCCTCCAGTTTGTATGGTTATTTATTCATGCATTCATGTCTTCTCATATTTACAATAAAAGAAATGTATTTATGTATTTACAAAACAATTAAAGGAATTTGTTCTGATGACACAAATATCGTGGTAAGTGCAGCCTGCCTGAAGAGGAGGGGATGCTGGGGACAGTAGGAACTGATGAAAACGTGGAATCAGGAAGGCTGTTTGGAGCAGCTGCACCAGGATGTGGGGCAAAGGGAGGGAAGAAGTCAGCCAGAACCTAGCCAGAGAGGTTTCAAGGAAAGATGTGAGATGCATGTCAGCCACAGAGCTTTGCCCTGATGACGCATGCCAGTAAAGGGTTTGCATGAGAAAGTAAGGTGAAGAAAACCCTAAAGAAATATGAGCACGAGCAGCAGATATGAGAGTTCATTTTAACCCTCTTTACTTCTAATTTGCATCCTTGTGTCACCATGTCTTCTCAGGCTGGTTGGCAGGCAGATTTGCAAGACCTTGCTGCTGGAGTTACAGCTTTCACAAAAGGGAGTATGATAATGAGGATGAGAAAGGTTTCTCACTCAGAGCCCTTTCTAGTTCTCCTCCCTTTCCCTCCCTGACAGGTCTGCTGTATGTCACTTCACCATGTCTCCTTATAATCTAAATCATCTTGTTCTGTGTGTACAATAAACCACATGCTTGCTTGATGCAGCATGGCATAAATTACAGATTATGCATAAATTGTGATGGGTTCCATTAATCACAGACTAAGTTAATTTAGACCTCACATTGGGATGTCTGTATTACACATCTTCGACTTGAGCCTCATTTGTGGACAGGCAGGACTTGTTATGAGCTTGTTCTCACTGAAGCTCAGTCACTGGCGCTGGTGCTGCCTTCAGGTCTCTGTGGGGTTGGACACATCCACCTCGTGCGCCAGAGGCTGAAAGCCACAGAGGGAAAGCTGCTGCTCAGCCTGGGGCTGAGGCCAAAGCCTGACGGGCCCACACACTTTTGAAACAGAGATGTATTCACTGAAGGCTTGAGGGAGGGAGAAGGAATGCCCCAGTTGTGTGGGGCCAGGGCTGCTGGACCTCCTTCAGGGCTGCTCCTGTTATCCATTTTTTGAGCAGCATTGCCCATAAACTGCTTTGCCAACTGCATGGCACTGGCCCTCCTTTGCCAATTGATTTATCATGTCTGTCCTTTTGGCCTCATCCTCTCACTTTCCCATAAAAAAATTAGATTCAATTTTTACATAGTTTGAGTAAAAGATGCTATGGGGCCTGTTATTGCTTGGCACAAAAAAAAAAAAAAAAAGGGCAAATT
Source organism: Struthidea cinerea (assembly GCA_013397865.1). NCBI lineage: Eukaryota > Metazoa > Chordata > Aves > Passeriformes > Corcoracidae > Struthidea > Struthidea cinerea. The sequence goes on along the minus strand of VZTI01002590.1, from coordinate 543,693 downwards.
GGACTGGGCTTGGTTGCCTTTGCCTGCAGGTAACGGGACTGCTGGTAAATGTCCTGCTAAGTCTCTTTCTTCTCTTTCTTCATTGTCAAGAACTGGGAGCATTTTAAGTAGCAACATGGTTTGCTGTGGCTACTGATATTGAATCCCTCTCTTCCTATTTTCAGCCAGCCTCCTCATTGCTGCTAAGAAACGTCCCAGACAATTCCAGTCTTGATCCCAAATCACCAGCAAGATGCACTAATCCCTTCACCCTGTCTGAAAGGATCTTATTCCCTTACTGCTTTAGAAAAAACTAACATCACAAAAGAACAAAACAGAAAAAAATCCTCTCTGGACTCTGTAGTAATCATCAGGCAACAAACAGGAGTTACTGTGGATTGTATTTCCATGGTATTGATAATATTGCCTCTTGATCTGCTAAAATGACTGTTGTCACCTATAATACTTTACCATTTATCTCAAAAGAATATAAATCTCATGGTATGGTGTGAATCCTTTGAGGCAAGAAAAATGAGCAAAGTGCTCCTCATGATGGGGTGGGAAAGTCTGATGGCTCCGCAGTATTAGGCTTGCAGACTTTACAGTGTCTTCACCTGTGAGCTAATTTTGTTTTACAGTAAATCTCTTCTCCCAGAACAATTCCTTAACTGAACATATATGTTTAATCCCCTTTTGATCCTTCACAAAAACTCTTTTCCTTAGGGATCTTCAATTTCTTTTACTGTGTTTTCAGTCTTCCTTTTTGCTATTTACTTGGATACTGCAGAAACAGGTGATAAACAGAAATTTCTCCTGTGTACCTAATGCACATTCTCAAGTGGGAGAAAAAAGTCTTTCAAAGATATCAAGAAAAAAAAATGCTTGGATTTCCCAGTGTTTTGAAAACATCATGTGGTGTATTTTCCTAGAGAAAATTCGGTATGGCTTTCATATTTAATGTATACTACCTTTAGTGTTAAAATTCTATTAAATATTTACAAGCTTACAAGCCTTTTCACTTGGCCATTTACCATTAAGCTCCATAGAGTGCAGCTTCTCTGGTTTATTCATATGCCTAAGCTGAGTACAACAATCCTGTGTTCAAAGACTTTTGATAACAACTTTGACTTAGATCACACTGTGGAAAGCGTTTGTGATGATTCTCTCTCCTTGTCTTGAAGCTTGTGGAGGGAATGATTTCACTCCCTGTTCAAAATTGCTCTTATTTGCCTCCCATTAGGTCCTTGAAACTGCACTGTAGTTCCTTTAAACTCTTGAGAGCCCACAAGTCTGCCGGGAACAGATGTTGTGGGAATCTGCAAATTTACCCTTGGTTGATAATTTTTCCATTCAATATCTCTTCCAGAACATGAGGCTCACTGGCCTTTCCAGCCCACTTCAGGGTTTGCCATGCCTTGAAGAACTATTCACACTCAGGTCTTTAGAGATGACTTCTGGAGGCATCTCAGCCAACAAAGAAATTATTTTTTGCTTTCTCCTTGTTCTGTGCAATTGGACTCTGCAATATCCATGGTATATCATTTCATTTGCCTTTTTTCCTCTCGTTAATTAATCCATGTTTCTATTTCATACTTCGACAATATAGAGCATTCTGGATCTAAGAGAAAAGCCCTTTTCCCTTCTTTGTAGCTGCCCTACAAATGACTCAAAAGGTAGATCTGTAGATCTGCAAGCTAAACAATCTTCCTGATTTAGAGCGCTGAACTTGCAGGAGATTTGCACTGATGTTGTGTGTAGCTCAATCAGGAAATGATTCAAATATGCATTTGATAATCATGGATTCACCCTTTTCCTATTAACACAGACAGGCTTCCTTCCAAATTTGGGGAGTGGTTTCAATAACTATGTCACAAATGTATTATTCTCATTATTGTGTAAGCATGCTACTTAACTCAGGTTTTGTGGCTAAAGCTTAACTTCGCCTCTCATGGTTTCCCTGACCAATTTTTGAGCTTGTTTTAGGTATCGTTAGAGAACTTAGGTAATTCCACACAGGTTTAAAAATATAATATACTGTGGACATGTGTGCATTTCGTGTAAGAGTGAAATTATTTGAATATAGGATGCTCTCCTTTTACTTAAAACAAGGTCCATAGCTAGTTACAAATTGAGAAAGGCCTAAAATCCCATAGTTACAAAACTGGAGGGAACTGTATTGAGTGCAAAAGTGTATTCTGCCGAGTGATGAAAGTTAAAACTACTGTACTATACGGCCGTGTAAAGGGCAAGAAGGGATTTAATTCCTGTCTAATAGATAGTTAGGAAGAAAATTAAGCTGGACTCTTCTCAGGGGTGTACAGAGAAAGGATGAAACAGGTTTCCAAAATGAAAATTTTTATAAGATACTAAGAATATTGGGGTTTTTTTACTATGGGTGTAATCAGTGAAGAACCAGAGGGGCTTTCCCAGACGGCTTGTAGAATCTCCTTGCTTGGCATAGTTCCAAACTCAATTGGATACAGCCCTGAGCTTCTTGATCTAGCTCTGGAGGAGGCCCTGCTTTGAGAACAGTGTTGGACTAGATGGCCTTCCTTGCAGCCCATGTTACTCTGTAATTATACATTTACTTTACAAAGAATGTCCTAAGCGTATTTAGTTTAGAACAGAGATACAGCACCATGAATTTTCTAAAAAAAATCCCACTGAAAACTCTCACTTGGAAACTATTATTTATTTTATTTTACTATTTTGTTTCAGCAGCCTGTGGGGTTTGCTCCTCAACCACTCCCTTGGGAGTACTCTGCTAATTCTATTTTGTGTTTAATTTTATTTTAGTGAGCCACCATTCTAGCTGGGTATATTCTCAGTGTAAGCGCTCCAGATTGTAGTCCCCTGTAATCATTAGAACTGCTTTTCAATGACACATAAAGATAGTAATTTCTGAACACAAAAATGTAATCAAGAATGAGCCTTGACAAGTTTAGATCTATTATTTCGTGGCACATAGAGCAGAAGGCTCTTTATTCTGTTGCACAGAAATTGTGCTCAAAGATCTGCATAGCTGTTTGTCTCAATCTGTGGGCACTGCACAGACCTTCTCAAAATAGTTTCCACTGCACAGAAGTAAAACAGATTTGACCTGGATTAACTGGAGCAGAGACTCCTAATGAGCCAGATGGATCAACATTCCTGTTCGGCAGAAATGATAGTTTACAGTGTTTCCCATAATAACCCAGCAGTTGCCTTGGTTTTCTCCTCAATAAAAGAAACAGTTTTAATCTTGGTCCGCAGTGGTTAAGCAGTGACTGCTGTGAGGCATTTCCTTTGTAAAAACCTTATCTTACGTCATTATGAATTATGATCCAGGGAGGATCCCAAGCTGGAATGCTAAATGAGGTTTCTCCCTGGGACTCTGGCTGGGGACAGTATCTGCCAGCTAGCTCTGAACTGGATAAAGCACCTAAAGAAGACCATTGTCATAACACTTTGATTTAGGGAGTATAGAAGGTTTTATTTTGTTCACGTCCCTTGTGCAGAAAGCAGGCAAGGGGCAGAGGAACCGCTCTTGGGAGTGCATCAGGTGATAAGTTGTAGAATTCAATGCTGAAGATCCCAACAGTTCGGTGTCCAAGTGTAGGAAAACTTTCTTTGTGGCTATATCCGATCTGCAGGCTCCTCTGTCTGGGCAGAAGGGAAGTGCAACAGCCCCTGCCCAGCCAGCGCAGTGAAACAGTATCTCAGTGATGTGCCCTAGACAAAATGTCCAGGCTTTGAGTGCAGCTTAAATAGATGACATTCTCAGTGCAGTTCCTTTATCACCGCCCCTCCCACCATCTCATTCAGCTTCAGAGAGCTTTCCCATGGACTGACAGCGCTTTCACAAAACATGTAAAGATTGGGACAGCTACTCTTGCCAGCTGCCCTAACCCACCTCTCACTCTCTCCACTCTGCTGTGAGGGGCAGGGAAGTGCTTATGAAATAGTCTTGTATTCATTTTGAGTAGGTACAGAAATGTAAAAGAGCAAGGAAATATGCTGGAAAGATTGTGTGTGTTGGGGAGGGAGAGCAATGCACCAAAGGGATTGGGTTCTCCTACTCAAATGCTAAAAGGGAACAAGCCATATCTCTGTTCTCCAGCATAGAATTTCCTGTAAATTACTGACAAACTGTGAACGATACATAAAGACTATGTAACTTAATAGCTGGTCTTCCATATTCTCTTTCGACCTTTCAGCTATAAAAGACAATTCCTTAGAGTTTCCAAAAGTACAGTTCATTGCTCTTTGGTTTAGTGTTACAGAGCAAGTATAGTAAGTAACAGACCTTATTACAGTGACTTTTTTTCTCTTTGCAAAACCATCCTACACCTCTTTGACCTTTAAAAGAAAAAGTGCAAATATGGTTCAGCAAATGTTTCCAGCATTAATTTCTGTTTTTCAGGATTACAAATATGTGGGTCTTAATCCATATGGACTGTATAAAGCCTGTTTCATTCCTTTTTGCTTTACTCTTGTTTTGATAGTTTTTTCTCAGTTCCCCTTTGTGACCGATAGGTAAAGCTTTGTAAAGGGAAGGCCTGGTAAAATCATGGCTCTGGCCTGTTACTTAGCCCAAGTAGAAAGGGACTGTGGGAGAGTGACTCAGAATAGAGGAAGTGAGGCTTGCTGCGTGAATGCCTCGTGCCTGCACCATGGTGTATGGTGGTTGGTTAAATTGGGTTTGTTGCACCTAAAAGTATTCAAACTGATAATCCACTAATGGCATAAAAAGGCCAGGTTTTTGGCAATAAAGACCCTCCTTTGCACCTGCCTGAAGTCCCTTCGTCACTTCTTATCGCTACACCCCTTCATCCAATATCCTCCTTTTCTCTTAGTTCTTGTCTCAGTTTTTCCTCTACTTGTGACCAAAAAGACCAGAATATACTTTTTTTTTAGGTTTTTTTTTGTTTTGTTTTATTGTAGAATGTAGGATTATTTGTCAAAAAAACCCAACTCTTTAAATCACAATAAGACTACCATGTAAAATTGTTAAGATATTTTCAGTTTTGTACTGCCCTGGGCAACCTATTATCTTTTCCTTTCACTCACAAGCTTAAGACCTGAAGGGTTTTTTGTTAAGTCTTTTTCCACTGTTTGATACTGTTTGTTTAGAAGTAACTTGGTACTATGCAGCATATGTATGTGAAAACCAAAGCATTGCCAAATTAATAATGGCAGAAGAAAGAATCATATTTTTTTTCATTGTTAAGGAAATGAAATAATTTTCTCTTTAGGATTCTGACTTTAGTAAAACATTACTTAGCTATTTTCCTTTTTTTAGCTTCAAAAAAACCAACCAGACAAACCTTTTCCAAGTTACTCAAATATCTTGCCCAAAACCATAAGAATTGCTAACCACAAATGTTGCATATTACTATACTGTCACCCACAGGTTTTTTGCTGCTTGTGAATGAAGTTGCTTGAGCAGATGCATAGATCAGTTTTAAGGTGGAAACATAAATCAGTTTTAAGTTTTAAAGGTGGAAACACATTGCTGTCATTGTCTATTACTTGCAGAGTTTCATTTTTTCTGAAGCCAAAAAGAGCATACATTTTATAAGGAAGTGAGATGACACATAAAATCAACGTGCCATGGGTTGTTTTTTAGTGTTTTGTTCAACTCAGTTATTGAATATTTGGACAAGAACACTTAGAATTACAGTCACACCAGTAGTGGTTTGTCATTTAACTCTTGCTCTGATACAAAGTCTTCTGCACTCTGTGAAATATTCTCTGCTGGCATGCATAAATATAACTCATTGGACTTTAATTGAGGATCTGGCCCAGGTTTTGATCTCTATTTAGAACTTGTCCAACTTTTCCCTTTATGGCCAACAATGTAGTACCAGATTTCTGCTAGCTGAATACATGCACTATATATATATATAAAGTAACTAATGACCTTTAAATAGCTACCAGTGGACAATTTTTAACTTGATATAATAGTTTGAAGCTATTTGGATGCCCTGTCCTCACTGCAGTGTGCAGCACATTAACATTCCAGAGCCCACAAGGACATTTACTATGAATTGTGGCAGTGTTTTCCTCTGTGGCAGCTTTCAAGCCTTTCACGTAGTAGCTGAGTCCTGGTCACAGAACAGTGACAGTAAGGAGCGCTGGCAAAGCATTTTTGTGAGCAAAATACCACCAGAAATCTCAGAGAAAAACCCCAAGCCCCTTGGAATCTATGGAGTTCCCATTGTCAGCTGGTGAAATACACTGTAAATGGCAATATCTGCCTTAAATTTAACCACTTACATGGTCTATATATACATATGAAATAAAGGTTATGGACTAACATTTGAAAGAATGGGAGGGGGAAGCCTATTTCCTGGCATAAGAGTGTTGAAAACAGCATCACACAGAACGGATATTTTGTTCTGCAAATACAAACTTGTTAAACCATTGTGAGGAATGACAGGCTTGTTAAGTGGGAGTCTGAAAAAAATGACGCAGTATAGAAATTGAGTATGGTGGTACACAGGTTTTGTGTGTACACACTGAGCCTGTGGAATGGCAGAGCAGTGAATATGTTGCTTCTTTCCAGTTTTAATTATTTTCTGCATAAATGGAGCCAAGTTATAGAAGACAGCATAAAAGGTGGTATCTTGAATAAGGAATAAAGGAAGAAATAGCCACTCCCTTCAAAATGTCCAGTAACTAACCTAAAGTTTCCAGAGAGATAAAGATGTTCTAAAAATTGCTTGAATTTATTAAGGAAAATATCAATAGGAGGCCATAATTCTGGAGTTTAGTATTATAAAAAAACCCAGTAAGAAACCAAGTCCCCCAAAGCCCATCTCCTCCAAACCAACTAACTGGAAGTTAATTAGTTTGTTAGTCTTTTAAGAAGATTCACCAAGGAACAGAAGGGTTTATTTTGTAAAAGGGATTAATTTTGTTTCATTTGTTGAATCATACATTTTAGGCTTGGATTTCAAACACTCCTCAGCTCTGAAAAGCAGAGTTGGCTTTCACCAGCCAAATGACTGCATGTTGGGGGACAATAGAAAAAATTTTGCTTGAACTGATTGTGTAAGAATAACATCTGAACTTGAAATGAAAATAAATAGTTCATATATCAGCTTCTCTTGCAGGATTAAGAGTTAAGGTTTTCAGGATTGATATGCCTGGTTGGACACAAGCTGTGGATACTTGTATGATACCTATATGACATGGCCTGGATTGATCGGGGAGATGACCTTTTCCAAGTGAGGTTTTGCAGGTATCAGGGCTAAATTACTCCTGATTCCTTCTATCTAATATTTCTTTTTGTCTGGTTCTTGTACCTCAGAGATGCTTTTGACATGTGCTGTGATGCTCAGTAAATGTGACAGAATTGAGAAGATTTCAATATGTCCCTTTAGACTCGAGGCCAGACACTTGGTGATGACTGAAGACCATGAAATTTCCTTTCCCTTGTCAGGGGCAGTCGCTGCCTGGGAGAGGGTGCTGGCTCTGTGACAAAGTGCCATCATGTACCATCTCTTCGTGTGATGTGCAGCACTGCAGTCACTGCATTTTTTTGTTGATATTTGTGATTGTTTACAGAAAATGTGAAATGGCCTTAAACTATAAGCAGGGCTTTTAAAAAATAATCTCTAAATCAGAAAGTGGCTTATTGTATTTTCTCCTGTATGCTGGCTGTGCAGCGTGCAGGTGAAGCTGCTCTTAGTACTGCTTTAGTGCATATGCCAGACTTTTGTTCACAAGGAAAGTGCAACTTGTATGAGCTCCTCTGCCAGGGATGGTTCATGTCACTCTTCTGACCCCGGCAGACACAGATCTGCAGTAGCCTGCTAGCTGAAACTGCAGAAGAGAAACCTGCTCACAGACATCATCTGAACAAATCTATGACTATTTGAGGGTTAGTTTGAGCTTTAACATATGCTTAAAACAGTGCTTCTCCAGAGTCCAAGCCCAAATTGAAGCTGATGGCCAAGTCTGATGAAGTGTACCAAAGTGTTATTGCTGTTTTGCGATGTGTAAAAATAGACACAAAGATCAGAGAGTCTGATTCCCTGTATATTAAAGATTAGCCCACTAACAGAGTAATTTAGTTCACAGAATCACAATATTCCATGTGGCCCCTTTGTGTGCTTTTATATTACAGAAACTTCTTCCTTGAAAGCTTCCTGTGCAACACTGAAAGAGACCAAAGTTGAGAAATTTTTTTGTATCCCTTTCTTGTCAAAAAGGGTGACTGGAGAAGCGACCTTTTAACAGTGCAGAATAGAAGAACTGTATGGCTTTTTTTGTTGTTGCTAATAAAGCAGCCCTGTCCTGTAGGAGACAAAAAAACCCAAATGCTGTTGAGAGCAATGAAGCACAGCAGTAAATTCCACCAAAATAATGTTTTTATATACACCCCTAGGAATACACTGATTTAGAGTTTTTTAAGTACTAAAGGTACATTGTTCCTCTTCAGACTGTTGCTTAATAGGCATGTTATGATGAGCTCGTGTATTTGACCTACTTGGGGGTTTATTAACAGAGTAGAGAACCACAGGTTTGTGGAAATGTTTGTAATGTATGTTTTGGTGGAAACTATTCAAAACTGGTGTCAGGGAAAGCTTGGCTTTTTGCATTTAGAAAAGGTGAGTTTTTTCACATTTCACATGAGAACACTCAAAAAAGCCCACCTGGCTCCAAATCCAAATCTGATGCTTGCTGCTCATGGAGTTAAGGAGGAACAGTTGAACCAAGCTGAACTCATACAGTTCTCTAAAGTTTACTTTCCCAGTCTCCAAAAATTTAAAGAATCCCTCTTTTGGGGTTTTGTTTACTTGTTTTTTTCTTGGAATGAACCTGCAAACCTTAATGTACCCTCTTATCAAATTGTTTACAGTAGAGCTAAAGCTGTAAATGTGATTATGCTTTGGTATTATCTCATATGTCTAGTTTAATATACAGAAAAGTGATGAAAAATCCATAAAAATATGTAATAATTGTATCACGTATAAAATTAGCTTGAGCAATGACATTGCACCAGTGGCAACATGACATTGAAACCTAGTAATTTGGTCTATATTGCTATAACTTAAGCTTAGTGTTTTGTAGTTGAGATCAATATCTTACTGGTTAACTATTTTTTTCATAAAAAAGCCTTAAAGCTTTTCACAAAGCAGTGATTTGTTTGTTAGTGATACCGTCATTTATTTCAATATTCATCTATTAACTATTTTAGGTAGTGTGTAAAAAATAAGCCATGTTATTTCCTCTGAAAATGTATTATGAACCTGATATTTGAACTTTGCTAAGAAAAAGTAATTTTAAAAATCAGCTGATCAATGTGGTCTTGGAAATCTGAAATACCCACAAAGACAAAAACAGGTCATAGTAAAGTCTTGAGCTTCATTGTTATCATCTTTTTTTTCATACTCAAAAATTTAACTTTGACCAATTTGAATTTTTCTGTGCAGAATTGCTGTATAGCGTGAGGGATGAATAAAAAGCCTAATGAAAAATTAGCTTCATAACAGTTTTTTAATAACATTATTGTTGCTTTCTGTGTTGAAGTCAGTAAGGATTTAACCCACCGTAAAACTTCAATTAAAAAAAAAATGCTTTAGAATAGACTACTAGGTAGGAAACTTAAATGAAAATGTAATCTTGAGTTATGATTGATAGCAAACTGGAGTCTCTGTAGCTTTCAGGATGACAGTAACTGACGTTGGAATTAAGTCTGTTCTGAACGATTTTTGTTGACCCTGCTCTGAGGCTTGCTGGTATCTGACATGTACCTAATAGATGATTTCTCTGTCTCCAAGAAATAATCTGCACCAGAGATAAAATCCTAAGTAAACAGAGCCCAAAGATGCACAGCATAATGTTTTCCTGGTGTGGATTCTGTCCTATCTGTTCTTTACAACTGCCATGTACAGGTGTGTGGAGCATTCAGGTACAGGCTTCCAGATGTGAGCAAAAATATTAAAGCACCATTAGCTTGACATAAAAAAAAAGATATAGAAAAGCATGGATAGAAAAGAACAACAGTTGAGCTTTAGTTTGACAAGTGCAAAGGTGATGCATTTCAGGATACAAAGGTTGGATGTTCCAAGCCTTACAGGTGCTCAGTGGGTGGAGAAAATCTAACACAACTGATAGATTTTTAAAACTCTAACCAGAAAAGTACATCCCAATAAAAACAGGTGCTCAGTATCAAAAGCCATAGTTTTTTTTTTTTTCCTCAAAAGTAAACGCACAGTAAAATTTCAGATTGCGTGTGTGAGGTTTGGTTCGTGGACAACTAGTTAAGTTTGATTATAAAAATAATAGAATTGGGTGAGCAAATAAGTCTTTTTCATCTGTGGGGTCTTCACTTTTAGCTGTTGCTGGTAAGGAGAGCTTGGCCTCATCGTGTTGCCAGTTAGACAAGGGTAAACCCATGACTTGAGGGTAAATGAGAACCCTTCTGCTCTCCCCATCTCTTTCTTTCTCCGTCACACTCAGCTTCTCTGACTTGTTTTCATTTATTTATTTTTACCATTTTTTTCTTTCTGGTCATTCCCTTTGCCTTTCTTTTGCTTTGGTTTGCAAGATAATTTATAGACTGTCTGCCTCATCACCAGCCTCCACAGTGCACAGATCCATATTGCTCTACTTCCCGCTGAATCCTGAAAGTTAAGCAAACACACAGGGAAGGCAGAATAATATCTTAATCTGTCAAAATCCACCTTCCTGTCATCTTTTGAGATCACCTCTGTGTACATGTACCTTCATTGCTCATAGTAATTTTTCACAGTTGCTCTTGATTGACAGTAATAGCAAGGAAAAGGTGCCAGGACATTACCACGATAGTCAGTTGAAGTCTGTCATGCTGTCTTGTAACTTTGACCTGTGGCAAGTGAGAGGGACTGGGAAATAAAGATTGATCTCTGTCCGTGAGCATCTTATATTGTTGGGCTTTTTCACCTTTTTTTTTAGCTTCTTTTTTTCATAACATTTCTCATTTGCTTTTTTCAGGTTTTCCTTTCTGTCCTTAAGCTACTTGCTCTTCCAACTTTTCCTCTATGTGCACTGCTTTGGGAAAAACTTTCCTGCTCTCACCAATCTTGTTTGCACTTTCTTTTCTTGTACTTGGTTTCCTTAGGCTATGGTTTTCTCTGCCTCCACAGCCACATCAGAAAAAGGTGTTTTGGAAAGTCACATACTGTCCCTTCATGACCCCTATGTAGAACAGCAGTGAAAACTTCTGCTTTGTCCTTCTTTCTTCTATTTCTGTAAACCTGTTTCTGAATCATCCCCGACACGCACATGGACAGGCTGTGGGCACCAGGACACGGGCAGGTGCTCCTGCCCAAGAGCCTGGCGGGTCCTGGGGATCCCAGGTCAGTTCCCCCAGTAGTCAAGCACCAAAGGAAAGCTGGCACCTCTGCCCTAGGTGAACTCAAGGTCTCAACTCTAGTGTTCTTTGAAGAGAGTGAATAAATGTTTCACTGTAACTCAGGAACTTCATTTAATAGTTTAACTATTCTTTTAGCTTTTTGTAAATAGCGTAAGGAATGAAAATAAGACCTTCAGTGCAAGTGCCTTGCACACTAATGAGATCTACAAGGTGAGAAGAGATAGTACAAAAGTTCCTCAGTACTTTGTGAAATACCCAAAGGTTCTACCTAAGCAATAAACTAAATTTATCTGTTAAATCAAAGTCCTTTTTAAAAATTAGATGCAAAGGACATTTTTAGTAGCTGTTTTATTATCACAGAGATATTTTTATAGTGCTCTGTGAATGATTTTTTTCTCTTTCTTCAGTGTCACTGAAACTTCATTTGATTCAAACTAGATTTGGTAAAATTTAATTCCTTTTCAGACTGACACACTGTATACTGAGATCTAGCTTAAAGTTATTTCAAGCTAGGTATTTTGTATTAGTACAGTTAGATCAATTTCACCCAACTTTGTCTACCAAAAAAAAAAAAAAAATCTGCATTTCCACTGTAGTCAGAAGAAAAGGAATGGCAAGTCCGAAGGGTGATCCTTACCACCTATACCGTAAATTCCAAGGAAGAGGTAAATCCTCCTCTAAAGTCACCTTTTCTCTTTGTCTGAATATTCAGGGGACTTAAACAAGTATTTTAACCTATCGTTATAATTTTGAGCTGGCTAATTTATCCCTAAATGCTCATGCATGGCAAATTCTGTAAGGTATGAGGAGAAGGGCAAGGTCTGTGGCAGACAGGGGAGCGGTGGAAAGACGCCCCAAGGGCAGGATCACACCAAAGCCCCGGGTCAGACCTGGTAACTTCAGGTGTGCTGACATTTCCTCGTCTCTAAGAGCATTCCTGTTGCACAATTTTAAGTGATTACTAAGAACAATATGTTACGAGATGGTGAAAATCACATGTGATTGATTTTTGCCTTTTCTAAAGTATTTTCAGTGCTTTTTTCTTGTTTGGCTTCCATAATGTGTTCGGGGAAAAAACACAAAAAAACTTCTTTTTATTATTAATGCAGAGAGTGTAGGTTTTTTTTTGTGAGAGGCAGTTAGTCTCCATTACACATAATTGACAAATTACTGTGTCAACACACAAAGTAAAAACATGACCCATGGTAATATTTCCTATTGGTATGACACACATTTATTACATGAGCTAAATGAATTACTTATTTTCCATCAGGGCAGGAGACTAGAGAGGATGAAAGGTTCTCTTTTAGTTCAGCAAATGTTGTGTATATGTTTATTTATAAAGGTAAAATACAGACATTTTATTATACTTGCCTTACATATTTTTAGCAAATTTAAAATTTTGATTTCTTAGGGATGAGTTTCTTAGCCTCAGACAGCTATGTTTTTGCCACTTGTTTTACATTATCCAGGACCGTAAGTAGGAGGAGGGTTTAATGTGAAGCAGGTGTTTTTGCCATATTCCCATGAAAAATCTAAGAGAAATGTCACCTCAACACATTTTTGCAGGCTGAAATTTCACCTTACCTGAGAACACCATGTTCCAGATGATAATTTTATCTTAATGGACAGTTTTCAACTGACACCACTTTACTGTATTGCTTCTCTGTAATTAAAACATTTTTTCATCTTTTATTTTAAAAAATCAGTAGGTGAATAGAAACATGAATTCAGTCATAAGAATGGCTTTGATTTTTTGATTGAAATTGCAAATGTGAGTTCTGACATAATTTGAGAAAGTGCCTCAATAACTGCACTTGTATGAACATTTCTACTACTTTGGTTGGATGATTTTATTAGAATAAAACATAAGCAAGCAAATATAAATAGAACCTTGAGCTCATAAATGGCAAGATGCCTTATTTCACAGAGAGAATATAATGTGTAAAAATAAAATGTAATTATTTTGCATTGCAACAGATTGTAGAGGATTTTTCTTATATTTATAAATGAGAATAAACTCTACACTTATCATCCAAGTTCCACCCCTTTTATGTAACAATTCAAGTCTAGTTGTTTGGCTTTTTTTCTATGGATCCAAATATGCAAATTCAATTTTTGCTCATGAGAGTGACGTATCTGGCCAACTGCAGTGACAAAGATCTTGTTTTGAGGTTGGGTAGACTCATCCCTCTCTGGGATGTTTGTTGGCTTCAGGCAATTCCGTTGCATACCAAAGTTTTGATTGAACCATGCATTGAATTATAGTTGGTGCTCAGTCTAGGGTGTACAAAAAATATGAATAACATTTCTAAAAGTCCTCAATATTAGTGGAAAGAGAATTTTTCAACTTTTTTCCTCCTTTAAGTGCTGTTCATAAATTTTCTTATTTGAAGATAAAACTGTGGCTTTTCCTGTTCTCCTGTGTGAGGAACTAGTGACATTTTTTGCATATGGCAAGAGGGACAAAGAAGTGCACTGACTACATTTGCTCATAAACTTCTTATTAAAAACAACATTAATGATGTAAAATGTTTTAGAAATCTGTAGGACATCCAGACAATGAGACCCATTGTATCTAGGCTACGATTAGGCACAAGTGAGGAATTTGTCTTTGTTTTCACCCTGTTAACTCCAAAAGCCAGAGTGGAAAAACAAGTCCTCAGAGTCCTGCACTCAGCTCTGGCATATGAGGGCACAGAAAGCATCCATAACTGCCTCAGCTTCCTTCTTCACATGGCAGTGTAGGTAGCAGCATTCAGACATGTTCTCCAGGAACATCACCAGTACTCTGGGGGTTCTGAAGAGTTCCTCCCAGAAATGCCCTTTGTGCCACTCAGGTGAGTGCACCATAAACAGCAGGTTTTGTGATGACCTGAAGCGATGGACCACCACGCACTGCTTTCCACCTCCTTTCCCAAGCCTCTCACCAACTGTATCTAAACCAGGTCACCTGGGTTTAACATGGGCTTGAAAACTCTCTGAAAGAGTTTATTGTCTCTGTCCTTGGGTTTATGTTGTCTTTTCTTACAAGCATCACTGATGCTGACTGGCTGTGGGACTCAGGTGGCCTCCCCAATAGGAGCATATGCATTTTGGAGGTGTCCCTCTTTCATTAAACAGCACACAATATACCTTGCACGATATGACCCCGTTATGCTTTTAACCTAAACTATTACTTTTCTTGAGTTGAGGTTTATATGTACAAAAATCTCCATTTTCCCAGTTTGTGTAACTAGACCTCTGCTTCCCTACTGGCATTAACCAGGGTGCTTTCTGACAGCAAGCAGCACAGAGAAAAGAGCAGAATGAGGATGGAGCCAGAGCTTTCCTTGTCCTCACGGGTGCCATGCTGAGGTCAGGCTTGACAGAAATTGGATACCAGTACTGGGGACTCACATGGCCTCTGTATTTGGTTGCTGTCATCGGCCTGGTATTTCTTCTAAAGACAATTTTACCCAGACAAGACGCTGGCTTCCTTTCAGAAGATACTGCAGAATATTTAGTAGCTATGTTTGCATGAAGCTGATCACGCACATGGCTTTTGAAATCTGGCTCAGGCTGCGTGTGACTACAATTTCCTGCATCAGAGAAAGGATGGCAGCACCAAACCTGTAAAGTACCAGAAAAACTAGCAAAAATAGCCCTCCTTGAAGTCAGTGTCAAATGTCAGGAAGTTAGCAGTGAGGTAGTCACTAAAGTGCCAAATTTTCCTTATTTTTTAATAAAATAAAACAGCTGAACAAGCCCTATTGTAAATTCAAATTCCTAATTTTATTAATCCAGTACCAATGCAAGCTTTTAAGCATTTATCGAAAGGAATCATTTGCCTAACTCCAAATGGGAAAAGAGAGGAAATACATGTACCAGAAAAGAATTTTTTTTACTTCAGAAAGGTTTCCTGAAGTGCCTATTACTTATAGTCACTTCCTGCGGTTTAATTTCACTTTCCACATTAACAACAAATGTGCAGGTATAAAGAACTTTATTAAGAAAATGCTTTAGAAATACTTAGTAAATAATTTAAATATACTTCTTTTAAAAAAAGCAGAACTGTCTACAATGTGTAAATGTCATGCTAAACTCATGCTTTATTGGTACATTGGGAAGCATAATTTTCCATTGCTATACAATGTGAAATACTTAGGTGCTAGCATTTCAGGCAGTATGATATAATAAACTCCATGATAAGTATTTCTTTTAAGTAGTAGGTACTTTAAGTAAGGTATTATTTTGATATTGCATCTCTATTTGGATTATTTTGAATTTTAATATGCAATTTAGGTAGCAGGAGGTCATAATAAGGACAAAGAAACCTTTAAGCATTGTGTTCATCTGACCTAGCATTGCCTTCTGCTCCCTACAGTAATAATGGCAAACAGATATTCTTTTTATTCTAAATAAAGCAAACCACGTCACTTAATAAATTTTTCATGCATAGACATTTAGGTCAAATGGGAACTCCCTCTTGAGAGAGAATTAGAGGGAAAGAATTGAACTTTCATGGAGTGTATTTTTTAATAAAGAAAAGTGAGATGAAAATCACTTCCTTTTTTATTACTATTTGGATGATGATTGGGTAGGATTTTTCCTTTTGCTTTTGTAGTTTTATATAATTATTTAATTTGTCATAATTATTGTGTGCAACATTACTTTCTATACACATTGGAAACCAGAATGCAAATTTGAGTAAATGGGAAGTGATTTTTTGGTAATGATCTCTTCTGTTGATGGCTTTTATATAATGGACACTGAGTCTGTATCTGATAACTGTCCTTGCTTGCTGTGCAAGATTTTTGTACACAAAACTCTGTGCAGGATGAAGATGCCTGTGCAGGATTCAGTGTGGCATCTCCCATGGTCTCAGTTACGATTCCGTATGCCGGTGCTGCAGTCGATGAGGTTGATGAACAATAACAGCGTATGTGTTCAGGGAACTGCAAAATGTCTGGGCAATTTGCGCTCTCGTGCTCTGTTTGGAAACTTGACTCTCACATTACAGCTAATGAGCAACAATGGGTGCATTTGTGGGAATGAATAAAGGGATCACAGAGGAATTTACATCACCCAATTCAAACATTATTTAAATACCTAGATTGGGATACTGGGCTCCATATGCAGTTAATGGAGGGACTTTTCATCACAAGCTGGCATCTGAAAGTTGCATCAGGTTTGTGAGATGGGTGGCACAGTAGGAATGTCCCAACATGTGCCTACTGGCTCTTAATTTCAGATTTTTTGGTATGCAACTCCTTTCTCCTTTGTCCGTATTCTTTTGGCCAAGTAAAACTTGTTGATCTATGTCATGCAGAGTAGTTTTCAAACAGAACAGTTGCTAGGACTGAAGGGGAAGTGGGCAGTCAGGAAAATCAAATTTATATTTATACAAATATAATTTATATTTATATTGTATTCATAAATTTGATGCATTTTTGACAACAGATCTCCTAACAGCCCATAATCTTCACACCGTTGTCTTTCAGGAAATTTTAACTGTAAATTTTGTATAGTGGTGTTGTTTTAAATCGCAGACACACAAGTTTAACTTCCACAACTCAATGACATTGTGTCAGTAGACTTATGGAGGAGCTAAGACAGGGTGAGCCTGGTCATCCATCCCTGTTTTGCCATTCCATGGGAAAAGGTTTGTCTGTGTGGGACAGACCCCAGCCAGCTTGGGGCCAGAGCTGGCTGAGGCCAGAGGGTCTCTGCTCAACAGAAAAAGTCCCCCAGCTGAAGCCAGATCACACGTGCAACCACAGAGCAAAGTGGAAATGTGGTTTTGGCACATATTGAACGGCCTGTACAGTCACTGCTTGATGGGGCTGGTGATAAAAAAAAGAGTGCCAGCATGTGCAGGTAGCCTAAGTGCAGGCTCGCTGGGCACATAGTAGAGACAAAAAGTCGTGTATTTTAGTTGTGTTGTGGCCTTCTCCGTTGGCTTGGTGCACAAATGCTGTCCATGGGGGTTTCTTCTGAGATCTTAAGAAGGAAGGAAACGCAATATCAGCGCAATAAAGAAACAGGACTTTGGTTACTACACAGTGCTGTCTGATCACACTTAATTGATGAATGAGGCAATGAAAAGAACTACTTTTTACTAAATCTGAGCATTCATCACCAGTTCTAAAGATGTCTTTAGCTGTAAATCTGAAAAGACTGGACTGGTTCAGAGCAGATTTTATAGACATCTGCTCTTTCAAGGTTAATTAGGTAAAAAAGTCAAAAGGTCAGTTGACATAATATTGTTAGTTAAATATTACTAATAATGAACTAAATAAAAAAATAGTAGCAAAGAGTTTGGGGATTTTAACTTTGTATATATATGTGTGTCTGTGCATATTAGCTATGGATGTGTGTATGTGTGTTCATAAAGACTGTATATCTGCAATGTATCCAATCACATCAACCATATAAATCTGTGAGTGACCAATTTACTTGAATTAGTGCATTTTTCCTTCTCTTTCTTATGTGCCTTTTTACAAAAGAATTGGGTTGTTTGTGTCTTCATGTCTCCAGAAGCATTGAGTTTTGAGTGGACTCTATAGCATGTTCCTTTGTTTCAACTGGTTAGGCTGTAAAATACCTCATACAGTGCTTGAAATTATGCAGGAAAGCTTTAGAAAAGAAACAAGCACTTATGTGTATGAAAAAAACCCTCTCAACCCCCCAGAAAGTTATATTGGAAATTCACAGTAAAAGTTACACATTGTCTCCTATCTTCAGACCTAATTTACAGACAGAATCTGCTTTCAAATGAAAGTTAGTTTTTTCCATTTCAAGGGCTTGACGTATGCTGTACTAATGTAGAATATTTCCAAGCATAACAATGTCTTCAAACGCCTGAAAATGAGTCCTGTTACCTGTGAAGTTTAGCTGCTCCTCTGCCTTATGTGCTCAGGAGCTGGCAAAACCAGGAGGTGTTGTAGAGAGGCAAGTGGGAGGGAAGGGGAAATCATTCAGGGTGAAGTGGACACCCTGGGAGAAACTGAACACTGGGCAGGTTCAATATTTCACATTTAACACCGTTGTATGACTGCTCCCTCTGGGCTGCAAAGGTGGCACAGATCTATTTTGAGCTTTACATCTGGCTGTCAGGTGTATCACCCTGAACATACTATTACATGTTAGTATTTCTCATTAAAAGTGATCTTGGAATCTATGTAAGCTTCAATTGCATTATTTTCAATAGGAACCAAAGTTATGCCTAAACCCTGACGATGAGGATCAGCAACCAAGCAATGTAGCAAAGATGATTATTTTCCTGATAAAAGAGTGACTGCCACACTTTTGAAAAATATGTCACTGAAAAAGGTCACTGAAAGTGCATATCAGGGGAGGGAAAGGGGAGTAAATGTAGCGAGATACACAAAACTGAAGAAGCAGGGGTGGGTATGGTTTAGGCTGTTTTTTTTCATTTCTAACCAGGCAAACACTTTAAGGTCAATTCTTAATATATGCTAGAGCCAGGGAGCATTTTCTATTCTGTGAATGTTTAAGTCATTTTATTAGCTAGTCCCCTTCTCTGGGCTTTTCATCCTTTTGATGTTAAAACAGGAACACATCTTTTGGAAGCCAGTTCACAGTGTGTCTTGGTGAGATGGAGATGAGCGTATGCTTCTCTCCAACAGATTTACAGTGTGCTCTCATGTCACTGCACTTGACAGGAGAACACCTGGATACCTTGTTGCTCTGGGATCATCTGTCTCGTGTGTGCTTCAGAAGCCATGAATTATTCATGTCCTCTTAGAATATTCCTCTGGATTTCCTGTGCTAGACCCTCAATATTGTGGCTTTTAAAGTTTGAAATGTAATTTTGGGGATTTTGTCATGTCACTTCTACAAATATTCCTCTGGATTTCCTGTGCTAGACCCTCAATATTGTGGCTTTTAAAGTTTGAAATGTGATTTTGGGGATTTTATCATGTCACTTCTACAAATATTTTTCTGTGGTATAGTTTAACCCTTTACGTGAATGAACTGACTTTTTTGTTTTCCCAGGAATCTCTTCTTGGTTACTGTCATTTCCATTGAATTTATTTGAAGGATGTTGATTGATAACAGTGGGATCATTTAGAATTTAGTCTACATAAAAACACCTGCTTATCATTTGTGCAACATCTGTGCCCTTTGAATGTGATCGGCTTTTATGACAACTTATGAAGAATTCTTCGTTTTTATTTGTGCTTTGCTATTTTTTCTCTACTCATAAGTTTCCCCAGGAAGTCCATTTTTTAGATTTTCTGTGTGATAAGATCTCTGTATTACAAAACCTCTCTGAAAGATAGCCCTTAATCCTCATGTCCCTTTATTCCAAAGCTATGTGTATTACTCTAACTCAGCAGTAAATACAATTCATCTGACCGAAGTGTGCAGCTACTGCTGTCAGTCTCAAATCTCCCTGCCTGACATGGCACTAAGCTGTCATTTTAATCCTTGTTGTAATGAATCCCACACATACAGGGTGAATTGCATGATATTGTACAAGCGATTTGAAATATTCCAGCAGAACAGTTTTCTGCTGAAAATGGCTTGGGTTCCTTCAAAGTTTCACAGTAACTTTTCAGTCTTTAATAAAGGACTTCTTGCAACAAGTTCTGTTATGAAGGAGTTTCCCTGGAGTACTTTGCTGGATATTGTATTAGACTGGAGACATTCTGTCTATCTAAACAAGGCAAAAAGGCTGAATTTCATCTGACCACACAAACTTGTAGGTGCTAAAAAGCTAGAAGCACAGAAATTCTTCAGCCTTTTCTCAATATTCTGTGGGCAGACTGTCTTTCCCATGTAAACTATCTTAAACAAGGTCACAGTTCCATAAACTTCTTGCACCTGCAGGCTGTTTTGCAAGACTGTTATGGCTTTGACTTTGAAAATATTTTGGAATAAGTATCTTAGAACTTGGCCAATCCTCTCAAGGAGTGGATGGCCAAGGAACCAATTACCTATTGCCACTCAACACACTTTTGCGAACTATCCTATAAAAGTAGTTGGAAAATTATTAAAGTGCTTCCACTTGTTTGTAAGCCTGGGCTCTGTGTCGTTTTCTTTAACTGTCTCGGACGTGACAGCGACACAATCTCAGGGGAAGCCAAAACTTCTGTATGCTAAGAAAAATTCCTATGAAACAAGAATATAGTCATTGGCTGTGTGTGCTGAAGGAATACACGTACTCACACACATCATATTCTCACACCCTTGATTGAGTTGTGGGGACATGATCAGAATGTTCATATAATGAAGTGTGAGTAATGGAGGTAATTTTTATAATTTAGAGGTGGAAATTCTGTCTGGTTTAGGCTGCCTTTCATCGTACTTAGTTTCTATCTTTCACTTTTCATCCAATTTTATACGCTTTCAGGTGCTGCTGCCTTCAGGACATAGTGACTCAATACTACAAATTAGGTGTTTAACAAGAGAACCTAATTTACGGTGTAGAGCAGCATTTAATGGAGAATTCCCAAATTAAATTTCATTATCATTCTGCACAGAGACCAGATGAAGTATTCCTACCTCTGGGACTGGAAAGCAGCAGCATGTGTGTGCACAGAGAATGGAGGGAGAAGCCTTCCCTGCCTTTAGAGCACAAGCATTTGTAGAGTCTGCTTTTTCTGTCACAATAGAATGGCAAGAATAGTAAAAGCAATAATTGAGCAACAGGTTGAGAAGAGTGGGAACTGAGTTTTTGCTTTTTAATCCCCCTGTCCCTCCCACATACATGACTAAGATGTGGGATTTATTGCCATGGAAGGCTTTGGAAGACGAATTAAATGGAATGGAATGATGGAATTAAAAAGCAACCAAGGGGAATCACACAGACAACACAAGGGTTATTGGTACACAGTGCCAAGGGCATGGGGAGTCCTGTCACTGCAGGCACTGGAAGCATTTGGATGGAAGGGGGAGGTTGTTTAAGCATACTCTGCTCTTAAATCCTTTTGATAATCTTTTCTACTATCCAACAGATGAGATGGGATGGACTTTGTCTAACTGTAGATGTCTATAATACACATCCATATCTCCAAGGTAGATGCATCATATTCCCATTTAGTGGAGAGAAATAAGCCTTTCAAAGACGCTGCAGGAAATTACTAATTTTATGTCTGGCCATTCACGTAAGAGTCGGACTTGATGATCCTTGTGGGTCCTTTCCAGCTCAGAATGTGCTGTGATATTCTGTGATGCTAGGCTGAAATTATGAAGGCTTGTTTGCGAAGGCAACTGAGATGACTATGCCAATTGTAGAGTTACAAAGTGTGACTGGTCCTGAGCTAGCTGTGCTTGTTCCTCTCCACTGGCTAAAAATGGAGCCTTGAGTGGCTAGTCAGAAATGGATGCTGGCCTGCATTTAGTCACACCACTCCCAATGTTTGTGTGGCTCTGTATTTGAAAGAGTTTGGATTGTGATTTATGTCCAACTAGACCTTGTTTCCCATTAAAAAAAAAAAAGAAAAAAGAAAAACACAAAACACAACAAAGTATTTGGTCAAAAGAGAGAAGAGAGTGAAGAACAGGACTTAGTGTAGGGGGAAAAAGAACCTACTTGGCATTTGCTCTCATAAATGAGGAAGGAAATTTGAAGTTTAAAAAAAAGAGAAATTAAGTATATCAATCCCAGTAGCCTAAGTGTGCATCATGCAAGTTTATTTATTTTAGGTAGGGTTACTTAAATCCCAGGTTGTTACTGGGGAAAGGAGATTGTGAGGGACTCCGTAGGTCCACAACAGAGGAAGCCATTTATGACTCTGTATGATTTTCTGCTTATTTCAACTCTGTCAAAATTCAACATGCAAAAGGAAAAGGGTTAAGGACACACAGACTATCTGTGGTACTCCCTGGAGGATATTGTGTTCATAAAGCAATAAATGGTTTGCATTCAGACTCACAAATGTGTACAACCCAGGCTTTTTTGTCTCTTTCATACCATGTATCCAAGCATTGCAGAGAAGCTACTGAACATAAACAGTCCTTCCAGTAGAAACTGTTACATACAGCACAATTCACTGCATCCAAAATAGGTGGAGGGTCTTTAAAACATTGTTTGTGAGGGAAAGGACTGTAGCAATCGATTTATACTAAAATTAAAAATACGTCACAGAATAGCAAGTTAATGCACTCATTCCCAATAGGAATTGAAGTAGATGGCAGAGCAACTTTAGAATTCACCCAAACCTTTATGCATAAGGTGACTATCAACCTCAGGCAAGTAAGTTCATTCTTTATTCAGATCTCATGTCAATCCTCCCTAGTGTGATCTTAGACCAGCAAAAAATACCTTACCAATCTCACAAAAACCCTAACTCCTAGAATTTCCAGCTCAAATTTTGACCAAGCATAAGCGATTTTGAGGCAGTATCATTAATTTTTATTTTCCTTAAGCCAAATTCCAAAGTTAGCTGAAACTAGCAGTTAATGTTTATATACTTCTGTTGAATGAAAAAAAACAGCCCAATGTACAATGGGAAAATAGACAGACATTGAATGGAAATCTAGCCATTTTCGTAATACAATTAGTCTTGGAAGAAGTATATAATAAATCACTGGAGAAAGTCAATGCAAGAAAAACAAATGGGGAAAAGCATACAGTATGCTTTGAAATAAATCCAGTTTTATGATAGTTGTTATCTGGGGAAATTCTTCATTCTGAGGTACCAAAAAGTTAATTAGAAGTAATCCTTTAAGTCATCTGTAAACTACAACATGACCTTTAGCAATGGCTATAACTGATCCACATCTGACTTTGTTTAAGCCAAAGAAAAGAGTTTTGCTTACTTGAATCATCTCTGGGCCAGGCCTCAGCTGCTCTTGGTAGAGAACAGCTCTGAGCCACAAGTGGAGGCAGACTTAGAAAGTTTAGCTCTTGCTGCAAGTTTCTGTAGCTGAAGCCTAGACTGAATCCCATGTTAAACTTTGCTTACAGATTTTATTTTCTGAATCAGAGCTCAAGTTGCATAACTCAGTTTTTCATTCTGCAAATAGGAAACCTTGTTGCCAAAAATTAAATTGACTACAGAGTGTTGAGTTTTACAGCTGGATTGGACAACTGACCAAGCATGAAACGGAGGAACTTCACAATTCATTAATTATTTAGTTCTTTCCAGTTCCAGCTTTTTACAAAATTGTATTCCTCCAGATTCAGAGTTCAAGGATGGCAGTGTAATGCGGAATTCCTTCATAGTTTATTTTTGTTTTAAAACAAATATTTATTTAAAAAGTTAATGGGGACTGTCTCGAGGAATAATGGCTTCAGCAAAGTGGAGACCTCACACTGATTAGTTCATCAGCTTTTGTGAATTTTTACTGATTTTCATTCTTGCTACCGTATGCAATCCTTAACTAATGCTAAGTTTTGTTACTGTAACAAGAAAAATAATGGGTTTTGCTTAAGGTGATAAATAAATATTAGGATATCAAAGGAAATGTAAGCCTTGTGGTTTTAAAGCATAACTTAAGAAATTATTTGATATTTCACTTATTTTTCATAGTTGTAATTTTTTTAGCAGTCAAGACCAAATTAAAAGGAAATACTTATGTAGAATTTCAAAGAAAAGAATGAAAGACTAAGAAAACAAAAAAGGATAAATCCTGTATGATTAATTATTGGCTGCATAATGGAAGAGAAAGCAGAAGGTGTAGCTTTATAAATTTCAGTGGTATAGAACATGTAACAGATTTTCTTGCATGGGTAAAGGTTTGACAGCTCTCTGCAGACAGCGAGTGCTGTCTTATTTTTGTTCTGCAAGAAGCTGATCATGTAGCCTTTCTAAAGTGTTTCCCATGACATCAAGGGGAGTTGTGCCTGGATAAAGATGGAATGATGAGTTATTCTGCTGGGAGATAAGTGGTATATTTTAAACTGAGTTCACCCTTACACTCTTTTAAACACAAAGTTTTAAATCTTTTGTGCTCAAGAGGTAAAATAACTGATGTAAGAAGTTGGTCTGCGTAGCTGCCTTTCAAAGAGAATCAATGTTACTTGTGAATGTTTAATGGAAATTTACTTTTTATTTAATTACTAATAAAAATTCATTGTGTAGATTAATTTTGACGTGGATCTGAAAGGACTGGGTGAACTTAGCAGTTACCACCAAAAAAAAATCTGATTATTGAAAGAGGGTCACATTGGTGTGGCTGTTAGTTAATCACGTTTGTGGTATAATATAGCTATCCCAGGTATGTTCTAACAAGGAGAAAACAGGTGAAAAATTGAAAAAAATCTAAGTTAAATTTTTGGTGATCTCCTTACTCTCTTCATGTGTCTATTTGACGTTAACCTTTGTGTCAGTCCTGTGTGTATCTCACCCCCGGAAGTGAAGGTTTTACTTAATGAAATTGGCAACAGGGTGAAAAAATACACTTTTGCCTTTCCAAAATTTTTAAAAACCAGTTGCTTCCATAAAAAAGCCCAGTTAAATGAAATTGAATCCAGCTTTTTACCAACTTTTTAATCTTTCATAAAATCAATTGAAGTAATTGGACTAAGTAATAATGACACATTTAATTTAAAATATTTTTAGATTACCCATAATTGATTTCAAGACATTGACTGATCACTGCAAAAGCTTGGTTTTTAGCAGCTGACAAGCTGATGACAAGCATTAATGGATTTTGCAATAAAGAATTTGAATTGGAGAAGGAATTTTGTCAGAAGAAAATGCATGTTTCTGTTATAAAAATGCATGACAGCGAAGATGGATGCTACATAACTAAAAACACCCTGAAAACTAAGTTAGAAACTTTTTGGCAGAAAGTATAAGGGCCTATAAATACAACTGTTTTATATTAGCATATTTTTCTCAGGCTTGACTTCCATTAAACTTACCTTTTTTGTAGCTACCTTCAGTTGGTGAATTCCAGTCAGATGGGGCTTAGGTACTTGAGGAACTGTCAAATGCTGACATTCAGAGTGACTAAATCCATCTCACTTCTTTGTCTAGAATTTCAGTTATCCTCTCAGAGGAGGATATCAGGTTAATCTAGTGCAATCTTCTTTTCACAAACTCATGATTCATTTTGTTCCATTTTCCATTTACCTCTATATTTGTGAGCCTTAAACTAAGGCTATGTAACAAAACAAATTCAAGGAGAAAAATGAAGTGGAAAAATAACTTCAGATAGTACTGTATCTGCAACTGATATATTATATAATCAGCTGTTGTAAATTCAGGCTTCTTTTAGATGTATGTCACATCTGATATGCACTTTACTGTATCAGTTTAAGGTATAGCTTTAATCTCACATTTGCTACAATTGCTGTGATATACAGAAGAGATAGACAAGCCGAGTTCACAGAATCACAGAAATGTTAGAGTTGTAAGGGACCTCTGGAGATCACCCAGTCCAACCCCCTGCAAAGGCAGGGTGAACTAGAGCAGGTGACACAGGAATGCATCCTGGTGGGTTTGGAATATCTCTAGAGAGGGAGACTCCATGACCCCCCTGCGCAGCCTATTCCAGTGCCCTGCTGCCGGGGTGCTCTCTCCGGCCAGCAGGCTGCCCAGGCACTGGGCAATGTCCTACCTGGCCTAGGACCAGGGGACGGAGGCCGATCGCGGTCCTGGAGGGCAGGAAAAACACCTGCTCGTGTCCGCCTTGCCCACCGATGGCAGGGTGCGTGAAGGAGGCAGGAAAAGCAGAGGGACTTCCTCGTGGGGCAGAGAAGGGTTTATTGGAGAGAAAAGCCACGAGGAGAACTGATAAAATTAGGCAGGCATGGGGTTTTATAACCCCACACAATAGGCGTGGAGAACACATAATAACCAATAAAATACCAGTTAGGGGGTCTTACAAGGGAGGAAGAAGGGATTAGGGCAAATGGGAGAAAGAGTGGGGAGGGAGTAGTAACATGGTCCAATTAACTACTGAGTAATAGAACTTTCTGGAGAAATAACCAAATATGAACCATAAGGGGAGGGGGGCAGCAGCCAATGGTCAGTGTGCTTTACCCAGCCTTTTGGGTGCTCACTTTGTACCTTCGAGCCCTTGTGCTGTGGAGGTATCAAACCAATGGACCTGTTGGTCTGCTTGGTCCAGCTGACCATGGCTCTGGCCATGGCTCACTGCAACACCCTGCCACCCTCAATACAAGGAGGTTCTTCCTCATGTTGAGGTGGAACTCCTTGTGTTTTAGTTTAGGGCCATTGCTCCTCCTCTCCTTGAGAAGAGTCTGTCACCATCCTCTTGGCACCTGCTTTGAGATATTTATATGCATTGATGAGATCCCCTCTCAGTGCTCTCTCCAGACATAACAGGCCCAGCTCCCGCAGTCTCTCCTCATAAGAGAGATGCTCCAGCCCCCCCCAGGCCATTTTTGTGGTCTCTGCTGGACCATCTCCAATGGCTCCATGTCTCTCCTGGACTGAGGAGCCCAGACCTGGACACAGCACTCCAGAGGTGGCCTCTCTAGGGCTGAGCAGAGGAAAGGATCCCCTCCCTGACCTTCTGGCCACGCTCTTCCCAGTGCACCCCATGATCCCATTTGCTCTCCTGGCCACAAAGACACACTGGCAGCTCAGGGGCAATTTTTCACCCGCCAAGACTCCCAGGTCCTTCTCTGCAGAGCTGCTCTGTAGCAGGTCAGTCCCCAACCTGTGCTGGTACTTGGGGTTATTCGTCAGGTGCAGGACCTTACTCTTGTTGAACCTCATTAGGTTTCTCTCCACCCGTCTCTGCAGCCTGTGAAAATCCCACTGAATGGCAGCACAGTTAATGCTGTTCTCTTTCTCCTTTCAGTAGGTAGGATGTGAGGGGCTTTAAAGATTTTGCATTAGTTTCTGTCTCAAGCAGGTAAGTCTGCTGAATAGTAACTTGTCCATTTTTATTACCCACAGCATTTTCTTATCAGTAGGTATAGTCTTAGGATATTTGTCATACCAGTGATCAGTAAGTCACTCCTAATGTGACTTTTACCAAGTGGATATCAAGCAAATATAATTAAATATGAAATATTAACAATGTTTAGGAAGATACAAATTAAGCAATCAAAAAATGCTTCACAGATTTTTAACAGAGATGAAAATCACAGAATCATTTAGGATGGAAAACACCCTGTGCTGGCTTTGGCTGGGGTAAAGTCAATTTTCTTCACCGTGGCTTGTATGGGGCTGTGGTTTGCATTTGTACTGAAAACAGAGCTGATAATATAGAGATGTTTTTATTATGGGCCTCTCACTACAAGAAAGACATTGAGTTGTTGAATCATGTCCAGAGAATGGCAATGAAGCTAGAGAGTAAGTTGCATGAAGAGCAGCTGAGAAAATAGGGGGTTTTCAGTAGAAGAGGAGGCTCAAGGGAGACCTTATGGCTCTCAACAACTCCCTGAAAGGAGACTGGAGCCAGGTGGGAGTTGATCTCTTGTCCCAGGGACTTACAAAACATGAAGAAATGGCCTAAAGTTGTACCAGGGGTGGTTCAGATTGGACATCAGAAAGAACTTCTCCACTGAAAGGGGGGTTAAGCATCGGAACAGGCTGCCCAGGGAAGTGGTGAAGTCACCATCCCTGGAAGTGCTCAATAAACAACTGAATGTGGCACTTAGTGCTGCGGTTGAGTTGACAAGGTGGTGATTGATCAAAGGTTGCACTGGATGGTCTTAGAGGCCTTTTCCAGATGTAATGATTCCATAAATGCTGAGCAGCGCTTGCAGAGGCCTTTTCTGCTTCTTGTACTGCTATGCTGGTGAGGAGGCTGGGGATGCATGGGAGGAAGACTCAGCTGTGTCATCTGACCCCAACTGACCAAAAGGATATTCCATATGGAATGACATCCTGCTCAGTATAGAAAGAGCGAGGAAAAAGGAAGGAGGGGGGGACACTTGGAGTGATGGTGTTTGTCTTCCCAAGTAACAGTTGCACTTGATGGAGCCCAGCTTTCCTGGGGATGGCTGAACACCTGCCTGCCCCTGGGAAGTGATGAATCACTTCCTTGTTGTGCTTTGTATATGCAGCTTTTGTTTTCCCTATTAAACTGCCTTTTTCTCAACCTAAAATATTTATAGCTTTTACTCTTCCGAATCTCTCCCCAATCCTACTGGTGGGGAAGTGAGCGAGTGGCTGTTTGAGGCTTGGTTTCTAGATGGGGTTAAGCCATGGAGACCCATAAGAATACTGAGTCCAACTATTAAACTTACACTGCCAGGTTCACC
Organism: Struthidea cinerea; assembly: GCA_013397865.1. Taxonomy (NCBI): domain Eukaryota; kingdom Metazoa; phylum Chordata; class Aves; order Passeriformes; family Corcoracidae; genus Struthidea; species Struthidea cinerea. The sequence goes on along the minus strand of VZTI01002590.1, from coordinate 515,224 downwards.
ACTAAATCATGACCCTAAGGACCATATCCACCTGTCTTTTAAATACCTCCAGGGATGGTGAGTCAAATGCACCCCTGAGCCAATTCCATTTCTTGACACCATTTCTTCTTGTCTTTTTGCTTTTTCCTTGTGAGAAGTCATTGACACTCACCTCACTTCAGCCTCCTTTCAGGTAGTTGTAGAAAGTGATAAGGTGTCCCCTGAACATCTTTTTCTCCAGGCTAAACAACAGCTGTTCCCTGAGTTGCTCCTCATGAAATAGGACTGGCCCCAGTGCTGAGCACTGGGGAACACCACTGGTGTCTGGCAGCTGGATGTGGCTCCATTCCTCAGTCCTTCTTGGACTTCCTTACCCTTCAGGACTGCCTCCCAAGGCACTCTGTCAACCAGGCTCCTAAACAGCCAAACTCTGCTCTCCCTAAGTCAAGGTATCAGTTCTGCTGACTCTACAATTTCCTGTTTGCTGTTTCCAAAACAACCACCAACCACCACATCACCCAGCAGTCCCTCTCTGTTCCCAAGCAACAGGTCCAGTGCAGCATCTTCCCTAGATGACTCCCTCACTGCCTGTATGAGGAAGTTCTCTTCCACACACCCCAGGAAACTCCTAGACTGCTTCCTCTCTGCTGTATTTCTGTATTTTAATCAGATGGATAGGAAATTGAAGTCTCTCATGAGAACAAAGGTTAGTGATTCTGAGACTTCTCTCAGCTGCTTACGGTAAAGTTCGTCTGCCTATTCATCCCACGTGGGAGGTCTATAACAGACTCGCACCAGGATATCTGCCTTGGTGGCCTTCTCCTGATTCTTACCCATAAACACTCAATCCTGTTGTCACCATCCTCAAGCTCTAGGCAGTGACAACACTGTCAGTTTTGTTTAAAAATATTGATGCATAGATTTGCTGATTAAAAAAAAAGGCACTATGGCAACATTAGCCCAAGGAAAGTGCTTTGTGGAAAAAACAAAACAAAACAAAACAAAAAAACCCAAAACAAACAAACAAAAAAAACCCACCAAAATTTATCGAGGTGCAACTGTTTCAACAAGGCTTGAGAGATAGGACAGCTTCCAAGTTCCAAGGTGATCCCATCTCTACCTGCAAGGAAAAAGTAAACTATTTTTGCACGAACTGAACCTTTTCATTTTGGTATTTCTACATATTGCTGTTTTGCAAAAATTAGTTAGGAATTTAATGGTTTAATTCAAGAGAATATGTAAATACTACCCACCTGTTCTCTTGAGCACTAAGCAGTCAGGTTATACGGAGAGGAAGAGGAGGTTTTTCCCCATCTTGTTCTTTAAGGCAAGTTACTGAAAGTCAGTTAATGCTCAGAGTCTGCCAAAGGTGCTTAAAAAGCTGTTTAGTATATGCCTTAGTTTGATGAAGAAAGTGAGCTGCAAGTGCCTACCTTTTCTTTTTTTTTTTCCCCTCTGTTTTTTGTCATTTTCTTCCCTGGTCAATACTTGATAGCTCTTGGGAAAAGAAAAGCTCTTAGAGGCTAATATTTTTTAATGCCTGGTGTATTTATTCCGGTAAGAGCTGTCTTGAAATGGGTGGGAATTTTGACAGCTACACTACACTAAGCATTGATCTACTTAAAAGGGCATCGTTTGGTATTCTTGGAGATATTTGAGGAAGTTTGTTTCTAGTTAAAATGACATTCTCCCATTTGCCATTTGATGTAAGTGTAGCACAAAGAGCTGTGTACAGAGTACAAGGATATAGCTGAGCCTTTGTTTTATGGAGAATGATAACCTGCAGTTCATGTACAAGTTGGAAGGCAAAGGATACACTGAAATGGGTAAGAGGGACCAAAAAAATCTTATTTCTTTAATGAGGGGAAGCTGTGCAATTATGCAATTCATTAGTTTGCCTGGGTGCTCTGATGCTGTTATAATTTCAGTAAGAAGACAAGCGTGTGAGTGCATATGAGTACAGTAATGATCAATTCCTGCCCCCACTGAATTAGAGCATCCCCCATTCCCCTGAAGTCACCAATATCTATGCTGCCTGTGCCAGCACAGGTAGGAAATAGGGAAGCATGGAATGGTTCATAGCTGGCAGGACCCTGCTCCCAGGTCACTCCCCCTCTGCCCAGGACCTGCCTGCTGAGTGGGCAGCCATGGGCAGCCAAATGCCACCCCTCCCCAGCAAGGGAAAAAAGAGCTGCTCAAAAGTGGAATGGAGAAGCAGAGAGCAAAAAGAAGATAAGAGAAAGAGCTCTATTTTATTAATTCTCAATGCAGCTTTCAAGCAGAAAGTTTAACCCAGGGAGCTGGTTGGAGCAGTCTGTCAGCATTGCAGCAGTCGTGATTGGAAACTTTCTTCACACCTTTTGACCTACTTAGTAGTGAAGATTTATGTGTCCATTCACAGCTAGAATCTCATCTTGCTTTTAAAGAATAAAATGTAAGATTGCCCTCTTTACTTTTAGACATTCTTGTTATTGTAGATCAATGAAAAAGCCAAAAAAAAGAAGTTCTGAAATATTTGTGTATGATTAGCAATTTATCAAGTTGTCGTACAGCTACCTCTCTTTGTTTTCTGTAGGGCTGGAGAGAGAAGTATTAACAGTTCTTACCTTCAAAAAAACCCCACCAAACAAAAACCCAGCTGTAGGCATGTCTCAAATCCCAATAGTACAATTATGTGCACATATATTCTAGTTTAAGCTCAAAATGGCTGTGAAACCGAAGCGCCTTCTGTTAGTTGTTTATTTTGCTATATCTTAATTGTATTGTATGTGCAGAAGTTATCTCAGCAGTCACATTTGGTGTGACATTACCACGTTCCACAGAGGATTAATAAAGATACATCCAAGAGTAGATATATTTGACAATTATGATATTATTAGAAATGCTCCATAAAAAAAAAAAATAGTGTTTCGTAGCAAAGTTTTACGCTTGTTACATTTGGCTATCTGTCTGTTTATTTTCAAATGTGCTTATGCCGATTTGTCAACCCCAAAATGCTACTTCTCAGTCTAGACTTGTGTCAAAAAGTGCAAGCCTTTGTTAATTAGAATCAAATTCAACTTGAAGATTAAATGGGCCTCTATCAATTTTAGGTTATTCAGAAATTATATAACAACTTTTCTGTTAATTCATTGAATATGCAGAGGAGTAAAGACAAGAACCAAGGTCAAGTGAAAAGTGGAGCTGATTCCTTAGGGTTCAAAGGGACCATTAAGATTAGACTGACTTCTCTCTAAGACTTCCTGTAGCTCTGGCATTTCACACATAGCTGTAAGATTGATTTATGACTTTTCTTTTAGGAATCAGTCGGATCATGACTTAAAGATCTGGAGAGAACACCAGAAACAAAAATATTTCTTTGTCATTTTTCACGCTTAAAAATTTACAGTTATTCTGAACATGTCCAGCTTCCTCTTGCTATCATCATATACTTTCTTTTGCTGTATTGAAGGCTGCCTGTTATTACTGATTTCTTTCAACAGGGACCTTTTCGGACAGTAATTTCCTGTTAACTGTGTCTTAGCCTAGATAAAATAGCAAGCAATCAAAAATGGTCAAAATAAGACACATTTCCAACTTTGTCTTTTGCTATTGCTGAGGTTCAGCTAAACCAGAGGGCCCACAGCAAAGGATCAAAGTCTCAATGATTGTGAAAAGGATTGAATTCATTACTATGTGCATTATTCCAGATTTAATTTATTTTTAAAGATAACCAGTATTCAATGATTTGGAAGTAATCATTCCTAGAATCATAGAATTGTTAAGGTTGGAAAAGATCTTCAAGATCACTAAGTTCAACTATCGAAGACCATCAACATTTTTACCATTAAACCATGTCCTCAAGTGCCATATCCACACATTTTTTGAGCGGTTCTGTCGATGGTGATTCTACCACTCCCCTGGACAGTCTAATCCAATCTTTCTGTGAAGAATTTTTCCTAAGATCCAATCTAAATCTTCCCCGAGGCTGTTTCCTCTTGTCCTGTCACTTGCTGTCTGAAAGAAAACACCAATCCCCACCCCACTACAACCCCCTGAGCCTCTTCTCCAGGCTAAACAACCTCTGCTCCTCATCAGACTTGTGCTTCAGACCCTTCCTCAGCTCCAGTGCCATTCTCTGGATGGGCTCCAGCACCACAATGTCTTTCTTGTAGTGAGAGGCCCAAAACTGAGTACAATATTGAAGTTGCAGCCTCTGCAGTATAAAAATAACTGCTCCTGTCCTCTGGATAGGAAGACGAAAACAAAAACAAAAATAAAAATGTAAGAAGATAAGAAAAAAAAACTTAGTAATACAGATGACCTTCTGGTTGTGTTCTTTCATGAACTCTTCTGAGCTTGGATTCAGGTCCAGTGTCTGCATTACTTTTTATGTAATTGCAACTGAAGTGATGAATGTTTCGTGTATTTTACAGTCCATGTCTTAGATGTTATGTCAGTCTGTGTTATCATTCTGAACATTTGCAACTATCTGTATGCAGACTCAGGATTGTTTAATTAATTGGGATCAAAACAACTGATCTATGACAAGCATTATAGAGCAAATTATTGTGTAATTCCTGTGACATTTTGAAGGTGGGGAGTAAGGGAAGGGAGCAGTAAGTAGGGACAGTATTGAGCACTATAACTCATTCTGTTTGGAAGCCTCATATGTATTGGTCTGTCAAGCAATTATCACGAAGTCCAAGAGAGCAATTCAATTTACACTGATCTTAATGGTCAGTTTAAATGAATTAGGCCTTATCAGCGAGATGTATGTTAAGAAGGTTTTGGTTTACTGCAGACTAGAACTATTGCTGCAAATTTAACCATGTAAGGTTTCACAAGACGAGCAATCTGGGGCTTTATAACTGAGAGAACATGGAAAAAAATGGTTGAGACAAACTGTACTGATTTAGTACTGACTTAAAACAAAATTAATGCTCCAGAATAGGTCAATAATGTGCTGCTGGAGATATCCTGCTCACTACTTTTTGTGTGTCTGTAATTTTGCTTTTGGGGATATATTTGGTTTTATTTGGGTTTTGGTTTTTATGTTTTGGTAATGGCTTTGTTTTTCTTTTTTACACTCTTGGCACGGTTGTGGGACCAGTCATGGCACTGGTCAAAGAAAACTAGAATATAATCTGAAGCAAACACACATTTCCTGGATGCAAATGTTATTTTCTTTTACAGTAGTATCTTTTCCCATCTTTATTAAGTAAGTTTGGACAAATAAGCCTTACTAAAAATTAGATATAAATGTTATCTCTAATTGTCTTGTAGACAAGATCATTTTTATTAAGGTAAAAGCAGACCATACAATGGGAATATAAAATGAACAGGACTTTCAGGCAAATGAATACAATCAGAAGACTAGGAGAAGAAAAAAGGGCCAAAAATCAGGAAGGAAATTAAGGGCTCTGTATTTTCAAAGAAACACAGAAAAAAAAGGTTATACACTGAATTTTAGGAAAAAAGTGATGTGCTTTTCTTGAATGAATTGTACTGGATTTACAGCTTGCTTCTCTTTCCTGAGAGATTTGGGGAGTTCTGGAAATGAGCTCCAGCCTTCGAGGCTACCCAAGGATGTGTTCAACACAAGCCAGTCTTCATGAGGGGTCTGGTTTAAAACTCGTTTTACCAAAGCCATTCAGTTGAAATCAAGCCCTGACATAGTCTGAGAGTGCTCAAAACCCCTGTTCCTGATTGTTGCTACAAGAAACTGCCCAGAGGAAAGCAGTGCTTTTGAGGGGCAGCGTGTGAAGGATGGAGCGGCGCAGATTCCTCGAGGCGCGCGGAGGTGTTGGCTTCACTTAACAGCTGCCCCAGATGCTTCCCTGTAGTGCTGAAAGGTAAAAATAAATGTAACTGGATCAAAAGTTAAGGGAGGAAATGAGGTGCAGGAGAAGAGAGTGACAATAGGGCCTGTCCTGCAGAAGTCTGGGGAGCTCTGCCGGAGACATCTGCCGCTGCCTGGAGAGGCACGTGGCGACAGAAAAGCCTCACAGGAGAAAGCAGGGGCTGGGATATATGTTGCATGATTCTTACTGTACAGCTTGCCTAATTATGACATTATCAAGACTCCACAGAAACATCAGTTTCCAGAAAATTGTGACTACAAATCTCAGTGAAACTGCAGTTTATAAAATTATCAGAAATCATTACATGCAGCAAACAGCATTTAAATCTCAAGATTTTCTGACAGTTGTCTGTAGATAAGGTTGACTTTTTTGGTAGTTCAGTACCCTGGGAAGTCTGATTGGTCTTTGAGAGAGGGTTTGCATGAAGATAAGGATTTAATAATGTTTCTTTTACTTTATCACAATGCCAGCTGAAAATTGGACAAGCTTCAGTACGTTATGCTATATCTGATAATATCTTCAGTGCCTATGTGTGCAGTTTAAATTCAGTATGTATAGTCTTCCAGGGCAGAAGCTGCTTTTTTATCTCCATTCAAGCAAGTAGTCATCATACCGCCAGAGTAACAGCAGTCCTTGAGTAATTCTGAGAAACTGAGTCAGAATGCATATAATTATAATGGTGAAGTAATTTTGGAAGGAATTAGCATCTAATGGATCTTTATTGCACCCTAAATTTTAGGTATATTACTCGGGGAAACATCCCTGATGCCACAGATCTATTTCTCATGTATTTATACGTTACTTTTCAGACAGATTACAGTGGGCAGTGCAGTAATGGTTCACTAACACATAACACTTGTCATCATCCAACTCAGGATGGATAAAAACCTTTCCAACAGATAGGTGATTTTTTTATGCTTTATTAAAACTGTGTGGCAAAACTTACACCTTTGATTTCCTTACCTAATGAGGCAGTCCTTTACTATCACAAACAAGACATTAGACTGAATAGACATATTTGGGTTAATCTTACATAGAATATCATCAGGTAGTCCAAGCTGTGAATGTATAAAGGAATTGAAAATGGAAAAATTACAGCCACCTGATATAAGGAGATATATTTCTGCCTCATTTGAGATCTTTTCAGGCCTGCAAGTATGATACAGCCATAATGATCTTCCTTTTTCCTCTCATACCTTCCTTTTTGGAAAAATTGTCAAAATATCATTATAACTAGTAACTTCTAGGAAAACACTGTTTTAAAAGCTGTGTGATTGCTTGGTAGGCTGTTGTCACTTGATAACACTGGCAAGAAAAAGGGTAAAACAGAAGTACAAGCATGGGAGAGAATGTTGATGAAAAATTTGTGGGTCAAACATACATACACACCCATTCCAAACCTCGAAATATAAGACTACATTAAATATAAAAATACATTAAAATTCTGTATACCTACATACACACACATACACACACTTTCTCTCTCTATATATATATAATGTACACAGAAGTGTGAGAATAGGTTTATTTGTCTACATTTATAGGAAGATAAGGGGACATGCTCTGAATGTTCAGTTAGGCCTCTCGAGCCCAGCACAAATGAACAGCTATGCCCCTCCATAATGTGACACTAAATAGAGCAGATGTTGACTTTAGATCTTGAAGCAAAATCAATTTCTAGTGAAGTTTTGCCTTTGACCTCAGCAAAATCAGGATTTTGCCTGTTGTTTTATCAAATTATTCTTTCTGAAAGCCTTTTTGGTTTTGAGCTTTTTTGTTATTGCTGGTTATTTTTTCCCCCTAGCTATTCATTTTCTAATCCCAGATTATAAAATATCATTCCAGTGAGGAAAACATGTATCTCTCTGCATAAAGTTCACTCAGTAGTAACAGCTCTCAGCTGCAGAAGAGCATAGCCGGTTTCCTTGTAGAAGGCTCCTTCTCAAAAAGCAGTTTGTAAGGATTACTTATACTCTTTGTATAAACTCTGGGTTTTTTTTTTGGTCTTTCAAAAACATGGAAGTATCTCTCTTGTGCTCCAAATTATTTAGGGAGACAAAGATAAACTAGGTCTCTGCTCTGTTACCAAACCACCCACATGGCATTTACTTTTCAACGGCTGAATTCCCAACTTCTGGTTCCTCAGTGGGTAAAGCACAGCTGCTCTATAACTCTCCTTCCCCAGGTCAGCCCCATCTGGTAGTGGTGGATAGAGAAGCTTCAGCAACATGGGAGGAAGGAAAAGACTGTGGCAGGCAAGGTGAGAAGCTGGTGAAGGCATTTGGGTAGGGTAGGAGGGATGGTCCTTGAGAGCTCCGGGCAGTTTTTCCAGCCCCCAAGGTGGATGGGTGTTGGAGAATGAAAGCTCGTGCCCCTAAAGTATGACTCTCCATAGCAACCTGTCACTAGGGGGGCTCCACAGGGCTCTATCCTCAGCCCTGTGCTCTTCAGTATCTTCATAAATTACTTCGCTGCGAACTGGAGGGGATTGTCCTGCTCTGCTCTGCACTGGGGTGGCCTCACCTCGAGTGCTGGGGGCAGCTTTGGGCACTACAATATAAAAAAGATATTAAACTATTAGAGAGCATCCAAAGGCAGGCAGTGAGGATGGTGAAGGGTCTAGAGGGGAAGCTGTGTGAGGAGGGGCTGAGGGCACTGGGTCTGTTCATCCTGGAGGAGACTGAGGGGAGACCTCACTGCAGTTGCAACTTGCTCGTGAGGGGAAGAGGAGGGACAGGCACTGATCTCTGCTCTGTGGTGACAGTGACAGGACCTGAGGGAATGGCCTGAAGCTGTGTCAGGGGAGGTTTAGGTTGGAGTATTAGGAAGGGTGTTTGGCCACTGGAACAGGCTCCCCAGGGCAGTGGTCACAGCACCAGCCTGACAGAGTTCAAAAAGCATTTGGACAATTCTTTCAGGCACTTGGGGTGATTCTTGGGACTTTCCTGTGCAAGGCCAGGAGTTAGACTCAATGAATCTTGTGGGTCCCTTGCAACTCAGAACATTCTGTGGTTCTAGGAGTCCCATATCAGAGAGGAGTCTGAAGCTAAGCTGTGGGGTGTGATTTTAGACTTGTTTTTCTCACCAGATGAGGAACATTTCACATATGACATGAAGGGTTGTGTGTGACAGAGTAGTTTTATACTCCTTTTGGGTGTGATTAAAAAAAAAGTTGTGGACTTTCTTGCCATTAGTCCAGATAGAGTTACAATCTGTAAGCAATCTTTAAAAATAAATTACCTCTTTTCACAGAAAGCACTTAAGTTTTGAATAGCGATAATTTTGTCTAGGTGTAAGGGTACCTAAGCAGTGGTGCTTGGACATTTAGAGGTATTTTTGCTCACATCAGCTAATAATACCCCTCCTGTGGAGCTTAGGAAAAAAAAAAGAACAGAAATTATTTTGATAAATGCCAGACAAACATCAAAGATGAAAATGAACTGTTTCTATTGAATTAGTATTTTGACAAAGTCTTTGCTACATGAGGCCTGTCCTTATGTGCCTGTGGGGAAGAGGTACAGAGGAGGGATGGAGGCAACTGCCCTTTGCAGTGCATGCCTGCCCTACTGCAGAGTGTTGGAATCCAATTGCTGCAAGGAGGAGCAGATTGCATTGAAAATTGCGGTTTCTTCTTCCCAACCAGAATTAGGAAATCAAGCAACGTTGTCTGGCTCATGCTAGGCTCCTCTATGCTCTCTAACCATTATTTTGTTGTTACTTATTAATTTCAGTAACTGAGTGTGTTTGCTGGTTTTTTACTGCCTTTTTTTTCTCAATACCTTTTCATGCTCATGTCATATTCATTTTTAAGGTCTTGGGAATAGACACTGTGGTCCTGTCTTTCTGCACTACCTGTTTCTCCAAGACGTGGTTGTGGCAGAGGTTTCCCTGTTATCAGAGTTACAAGGAGTAAATAACTATATTGTGATTGTTATAGCAGCCCTATTCGTAATTCCTTATTAACTGTACTGTGCTATGCTAGTGCTTGCTATCAAATACATGTTCAGTCATGCACAGTTTCTGCTGAATTTTGGTTGAAAAAAGGAGAAAGAGAAAGAAAACGTGTGACCTGTTTTTCTCATCAAGGAGGCTTGAAACAGCATTTCTGAGCCTTTGAGAAGTGTGGCAACTCCCTGTTCTGGTGTGAGATGCACTCAGCCCTGCTGTAGGCATCAAGGCATTCCCTATGCTGTAAATGGCAAGGAGAACACACCTAGATGCTCTATTCTCTTGTGTGTTCAATTAAAAAAGTTTTAGCTGTTGCCTTCCCATAACTGACTCAGTAGTTCTAGAGGTTTAATCTAACAAGTTTAACTGAAAACTTACTTTCAAGTAACCTTCTAGTCTGTTGTCATAGAAGAGGCTAAGTCTTGATTCAGAGTACAGCCCTGAATAGGACATGAAATGACCTTAAATTTCAATTGAATGGATTGTTACAGTGAATGAAGAGACACGATTCTTTGGGTGACGAATACAAAGCATTAGCTTTTGTTAGGAGACTGCTGTATAGTTTGTGATAATTTATTTTAAATTGGGTCTGATGTCAAAGGAATACTAATTGATATTTTTTTTTTAATACAGATTCCAAGGTATATCATAACTCTGTTTACACTGCCTACAAAAGACACTTTTGCTTAGCTATTAAATCACCAGACCTTAGAGATATTCACAGTGTTTAAATACATACCGTGCTGTCCTGCAATGGAGTGGTCCTAAGCATTTCCTATTCCACATCTCCTGCCTCATAAAACCACATGGTTTTGTGTGGCTGTGTCTGACAGACCACAGCCTAACTGTGCTCTACAGCCCACTTGAAATACTGATGTAAATTGTCCCTTGGTCAATGTTTTGCTTTCTGTCCACAAATGTTTTTAAAACTATCCTCTTAACTACTAAAGGAAATTTTTAATTAATTCTGATATAGTCTCTAAACTGGGATTGGAAGAGATTTATGGGAGAATAACAGTTAATAATGTAATAATCAGGTTAAGTGGAATAATCAGGACAAAAAGAGGAAGATTCTTTTGCCCATACCACCCTCCCTACTTATTAAAATTTAAAAAAATTAAAAATCAACAAACAAACAAAACCCAAAGAACCCTTTCAACCTTAGAGCAAGCATGCTTGTTCAAAGACAGCAGATTATGTTGAAGTTGGTTGTGGTAATATGTGTTGTACTTATCCTTCCTATCTTTTAGTTTGCAAAAGGAAAAAAAAAAGAGGGGAAGGAAATCGTATCTTTTCTACTTTATTTGCTGACTAGAACTAGGGAAGAGTATACTGCAGATGCATATATACTGTTACATATGAAAGAGATACAAGCTGGTTTTAGGGAAAGGTTGCACAAAAGAAGGACTGCATTGGAAAGCAGTTCCTGCTTGATGAAGTAGGTAGCCTTTTTTTCTTAGGGACTTTAAGCTCTTTTGAATAGGATTGTAAAAGCAGGAAGCATAATCTCTCTCTCAGACAGGCGGAAGCTGTACCCATGTTCAAACAAAAAGCAGACAGAAACACGAGTGCTTCCAAAATGTTACTGCCTTGCCCTGTGTGCCCGGAGTGCTGCTGCCCTGCTGCTGCAGCCTGCCCTCCAGAAATCCTGGGTGAACGAGGAGGGCCGCTACAGCTGGGGAAACTAAGATTACTGATTAGGAGAGAACATAATCAGGTAGATTGAGCCTGTGGAGGGAGAAACCATTCCAGCGAGGAGGGAGGGAGCGCAGCACACGCTGGCTGTGTACCTTGGGAGAGTACCTCGCTGCTGTTTAAGAAAACAAAATTGGCTGTAATTCTCCTGTCGGCTTCTGAGAAGGGGGTGCTCGTTCTGTGCCTGTGAAACTGGAGGGTGATTGCAGGCGTGCCTTACCTGCACCTGGCAATGAGTCTCCCTCCAGGTTTCTCCTACTTTGGAGAATGTGTTAGAGAGAAGTACCCACGGGGAAATCCACTGACCGCTTCCCCACGAAGGTAGCAAGACACCGCAGTGCCGGCAATGCCTGGGGATGCCTCGGGTGAGTACCGGCTGTAAATGAATACAAGGAGTATTGAAAAGAGCGAAGAGCAGCAGCAGCGCAACCCCAAAGACGGCATTTAGGTCAGTCGGCTGCCTGCCGGGATTCTGTGGCTGCTGGGCGCTGCCTGCTGCGTGCGGGGGGCTCGGGGAAGTTCCTCTGCCAGGGCTCCAGGGTTCAGGGCAAACGGGGCTCGTGGGAGGCGGCTGACCCCGGCCCCGCCGGAGCATCCGCTCCCTTCTGCCAGGTGTCCGTGCCTCGCATGACTTTTATTTCTAAATCCGGTCCAAACCTGGTTGGAGAATATCAACAGGGTGTTGATAAAGAGAGGCAAACAAACAAACTTTTGTATGTAGTAAGTCTCTGATTAGGTTAAACGGATTTATTGCTCTTTTTCCCCCGCCGATGGGAGGGAAAAGTGCAGTGTGTTCAATGACAGTACAAGAGAGTTGGCACAGTTATGGGTAATAGATGCTCGCTGATCAAAGAGGATTTGTTTTGCTAAATGAGTTTCTCATTATAAAGACAGTAGAAAGATGCAAAGTTTACTGCAAACAAATGTGGACATGGTCAAATGAATTACTCAACTGATACAGAAATAGCTTGGAAACTGGGCCATCAGGCAAAAACAACCTTGCATTCAGTCTAGGATAATTGCATGGACATGTCTACAGAGGATTGCTGCTGAAAAGTAGCTAAAGTAACTTCCTATCTTTCAAGGCTTTTGGAAATAGATCTTGAGAGAATATTTGGCTGTATATATGTAATACAATGCTCCACTTGGGGGAAAAAAATAATCCCATTTTCTGTTATAAATAGATACTTGATGCATTGTAACAAGTTTTATTCTATTCTTCCTCCTAAAAATGGAGGAAAAAAATGTATTTTCTCTGAAGCAAACAATACTTTCTATGTCTCATGCAGGAAAAAACAGATTTTTGCAATGGTTCAAAGTTGAAATATCTTCAGGATATTTCAAAATTAATTTTGTTTTCTATTTCTATGTTTTGCATCCTTTTCTAACTTGAAGGCACAAAATAATGGTTGCTCCATTATAAGAATGTGTAGCTTTTTCATACTGTTTTTATAAATCTGTCTTTATTGGGGTGATTAAAATACCATTTTCTGTTATTAAATAGCTTTAATTAATCTTGTCTCTTAACAGAAAAATAAGTTTTGTTTTTATTTCTATTTCAACATTTTTGCTTTATTCATAACACTCATTTGTGTGGAAACTACAGAGGCCAGTTAATGGTTTATGAGTTCAAGCTGAGCTGAATATAGCTAAGCTCTGTCTTGCTTGACGTTTCATCAAAAGCTTTGTTGATTTGCAATGTTTACGGACCTATTTATTGAACCTTCACAGCTTGAACTATGCCACCGAGCTTGTTGACATTGCTGAGTTTATCTCGGTACTTTCGCAATCTCAGAAGAAAAGTTTAGAGCAAATGAGTTATAACAAACTTGTCTCAGTTCATAAAATATGCAGTTAGGACAATGAAGTTGATCTTCTTGTTCATTGATCATGATACATTAGAGAAATCTGAGTAGGCAAACACAATCTCATCTGGGTGGGTGAGTGTGTGTCCCTTTCCTTTATACTAAGATTTGACTGCAACCTCTTAAGAGCTTTAAAAAATAGCTCGTAAAAGAACAAATACTTTTTGTCCATGAGACTACTTGTATTTCAAAATGAAATCTGGCTGTTTTGCAGCATGAAATAACATGTTTATTGTTCTTCCATATAGATCTTATTTTGTGAGGCGTGATATATCAAATGAGCAAACAGCAAATTGAATCAGAGGCTCATAAATACCATAAAAATCATTCAGCTTTTAACAGTGAGAGCATCCCATGCTCTGTGCTACTCTTCAGAACATCCAGTCTTCACAACCTCTATTTTTAGCCAATAAGATATATCTTGCTATATAATCTACTACTGTTCCTGAATCAACAGAGCACATTATCATGGTTTCAGACACTTCTCTGTGTAACTTGAACAGAAATAGATCAAAGGTAATGTGGCTGCCTGGCATCTCAGCAAAAGCAACAGAAAACTATGCGCTGTTTATTCAACAACAGTGAAATGGATGGCTTAAGAAGTGGATTGGTTTTTGTTTTTCATTTTTGGTTGCATGGAAAGTATTTTTCCCATGTGAATATTTCCATAGCTTCCATTAACTGGGTTGACATAGTTGTTCATTCTCCTTTTAGAACTCTGGGTTTTCAACCAGTTATAAGCATCCCAAAGGGAAATTGGATATTAAAAAAAAAATTCCATGTAGTTGAATGGACTTTGATTGGGCTCTTGGTTCCTTTTTAACAATGAATGCATAAAGACTTTATGTTTTTCAAATAAAAAGTAATTGCTTATTGATTTTTGAATGCAAATTGTATTCTAAGGCTTCAATACCTAAAAAAAAAGGAAATACAGGAATATGCTTGGGGGAATATTTTCTTTGCTTAGCTAATGCTGTGCTATGTAGCCTGCTGATATTACTGGGGTAGACTTACTAGGCTCAAATGTCTAGGTAATAGAGAGCAATAAGCTCTTTCAGCCAGCAAGTCCTAGCAAGAAATCAACTTTGATATCTTGTTTCCTGAACTGCAGGTGCATTAGTAGATTAGCATCCTAACTTGAATGATTGAATTGGGAAGGTGAGAAAAGCCCCCATAAATTTCTTAGGATATTTGTCTGAATAAGTCAAGATGTTGCCATCTGTTTGAAACACGCTTGTGTAAATAGTTACAGAAAATACCAATCAGCCCTTATAGTCACATACAACTCCTTAATTCTGTGGAAAACGAAACAGACTTTGTAGAGAGCATTTAAATTAGTGAGAATTCATCATCAGAAATTCTAAAGTTGATTGTGTGCTGTCTGTATGGAAGGGTCAGTCTGGAGACTTTAGAGAAACCCAGAACTGCATGAGGTATCTAAAAGTATTCAAATATATGTTGTAGGATTTTATCTTTTATAATGGTATTTATTGCTTTCCATTTATCAGGCTGCTCTATTCTTATGCCATTTGTCAGCCTGGCTTGTGGTTTTCATTTACTTTTTTTTAGAGTAGCAGCATGCTTTGGTCTATTTTCCTTTCCATATAATAATTCACCAAGAAGAAAGTCAAGCACATGCTGTAAGTGTTGTCTGTGCTGATGCTTGTACAGTACATTGGCCACTGTTGTCTATGTAAAAGGTTCTTAGTTTAGGACTTGTTAGACTGTAGGACCAGTCTTTCCTACCTGAAGTTGTCTTGTGATCATACTGGAAAATATTGGGATTAAGGGCAGTATTAGATTCCCAGCAAAATATCCAACAATCTTCTGTAAAAATATACTGTTAAGCACCCACATATATCATATGTGGAACACTAAACACAGTAAGTCTTAAATCTAGATAGCCTTGAGAGGTAATTTAAAAGAAAAAAAATATGGAATTTCTATATTACTTTAGTTTTATTAAGCCAATCTTAAGCAATTAGTCTTTAAATTATCATAAAGGTATAATTCTCAAATGTGGTGTTCAGCTTTGCTCACAACTCAGCCCTGCATTTTTAAGGTACTTCATGTGTTCAACAGCCACTTATTTTGTGGCAGATGGAGAGTATCCGTCTGAATACTCATCACAGGAATAACTGTTCCTACCAAATGAAAGGGAATTTGCTGTAAGCATTCCAAGATATGTTTTACTCCAGTTTGTTTAATAGCTAAATGTAGTGATGAGAGAGTTTCAGGGGAAAACTCCTGTGTGTTTTGAAGTCTAAACCTCACGTAAAGAGTGCCATGCCCATTCCTTGAACAAAATTTTGAAGAAAATATTGTATGGCATGTTAGAAAGCATCAGTTCAGATAGTCATGTCATAAATACAAGCACAGTCAGTGCAGAGCTTGAGTGAAAGGCTATTGTATCACTACTGAACTAGCTTCTTCAAGATTGTGATGGAAAGGTCAAACTATCATTTTATAATTGAAAAGTAAAAGAAAGTCCAGGATATACCTCAGTACTTATTTTCTTTCCTTCCTCTTGAAATTTTTATCCACACAGAAACATATTTAAGAAATTCACTTTCATTTTAAAAAAAAAACGTGTCCTTTCATGGACGTATTTAAGGGAATATAGAGTGATGCTGATAATGGGTTGGTTTAGGACTTTAGTATCAGTCAAGGGAAAGAAAGGCACTTTCTGCAATCTTTTTATTTCTTGCAGATAAAACTTGACCAGCCTAACAGAATCAGTGGAGTGTTGCCTGCCTTTTTCAGAGGAAGTTCTGGGATAAAGAGGAGTAAGCAAAATTCTTGAGGCAAATGTACAATAAAATTATCAAAATAAATAATTGGATTTTGATTTTTCCAACTTCCTCCATGTTACAGAAAGGACAAGAAACCTCAAAACTAAACCAATAGTTTCTCTAACTTTTTTGACAGAGATAATTATATTCATTTTTCATTATGCCAGTTTTATACCATTGTAGTAAATAAAGACATGAGTTCTGTTTTGTGCAGTATTTAAAATATAAATGCTTCAGGCAGAGGCTATTCTTTCTGCTTATTTGGTGCAGTGTAGATCAGGAGACATCAAGCTCTCTAAGTGCTAGTAGGGAGTGAAAACATTATGAATAATACAACATACAATTTAAAAAAGAATAGCTTCTTGAAATCCTGCTTCAGGTAAACTGATAAGGATAGGATGGACTATGAAAGCTTGACTATAATAGGTAAAATGAGTATATCATTTCCTAGAGTGGTAACAAGGCAAGTTGGTTGTGAATCTGCTGCTGACTAGCCCAGGCATGTAAGATTCATTTATTTGCTTAATGAGATAATTTTTATGAAGCTTTTGTTTCCAATTTGAGCATTACTTTTTGCTAACCTTTGTCATCTGTGCCCTTAAATAAAGACATGCTTCTCCTCTAAAACATTCTGCTTGTAGACTTTACATAACTGTGCTGTATCAATGTCATGGGTTTGCGATGGTAATTTTTTTCAGTGCTAAGAGCCATGGCCGGTGGAAGATCTCTTGTACTTAAAGATGAGATTGTATTTCAAGATACAGTCTAGAAGTATGCTATTCATTTAAAAAGAAAGTCTCATTTTTTTGCCAGGTTTGGCAAACCTGTTGATTTTGAATGCGCAAACGTAAAGCCTCTCTGTTCATTCAGGATTTTGTTCTGACAAGGTAGTACTAGGTCACCAGATACTATGTTTAGAGGCAGGTTTCAGGGTTAATCTCTATATTTATAATATCAGCTAGTTTTGTTTATCTTTTTTTATACGTGCTACTGGACTGAAACAAACTAACTTGAAAAGATCTGTACATCAGTGAAGAGATGATAGCCCATGCCTGGTAGGATTTTTTTTTTTTTTTTTTTTTAGTCTAGGGATGTCCAAAGATATTCAGAAATTAAGTAAAATGCTCCTTGGTAGAATTAACTGTGTTCTGAAGATATTTCAAGAAGAGGGTCTGTGTTTGGTTGATGAAGTGTTTGGTTGATGAATCAAACCTGTAGACAGGAGTATCAGTAATTAGTGGAGGTAGGATATAGCCCCTTGGCCCTGATCACTGGTTACTTGCATCCATGCTTAGAACTCCTGTCTTTTTGAATTAATCAGATAATTCAGATACTTTGCTTTTACCATTTGCCTATGCACCACATGTTGTGTATTCACTGGCTCTCCTAGATTCAAAGTTTTAAGCAAAAATATTATCTGATTAATTCCTTGTTAAAATTGTCTGATGCCCTTAGTCAGGCTGTGATCTCCCCTGACATTTTCTTCAGCCCAGGACTCAGCAAGATCCAGCAGCTGCTCTGAACAGCTGTAAATTGGATCATCATGTCAGTGGCTGGTCCAGCTTTTTCCTCTCTTCCCTGTCCTCCCCCTGTCCCTTTCTTCAACAAGGGTCTGCACTGGCTGGGCAGTGATGTCTGAGGGTGCTCCTCCATTGCTAACAAGTTACAGTTGCCTGCATCCCTCCAGCCCATGGTTTGGGACAGGCCTTTGCTGCCTGGCACAATTGAGCTGGAGGGGTGAGAGTGGCTGTGTCAGGCTGAGAACTTCCCAGAAGCTCCTTGGACTCATTTGCATACTCCCAACTTCTCCACTGCTGGCCACAAAGCTTGATGATCCTCTCATATTCTCCAGGAACAAAATTAAATTTTGTGTTAGTATGGGGAGAAAATAATTTACTTTATCCTTCACCTTCAGAAAGGGGAAACTAAATCTTGGTTGTAATTCTGCAACTCTTTGAGTCAGCTTGCTCAGCTCTCACTGAGCATTGAAGACTTTGAAGCCATATCTTGTTACTTTATTTCTTGTGGCTTTTCCTTTGCCTACAGGGTGGATTTTTCTGAGCAGTGAGTTCCCTAACTTAGTAGAGTCATATTTTATCATCTTGATGAAATTTCCACAATCTTAGAGAGCTTTGCTGCATACTTAATTCAAACCTTGTTACTGTGCTGCATTGTACTTAGATCTGTGAGTGTCAACAGAGGTCTGTGATGAAAGGAGATCCAAGGAACAGTGTTCTCAAAGATGTCATTGAGATTGCTGTGGGGTATGTTTGCAGTGGAGTGACAATACAGTCCTTTTACATTTTAATTCTTAACTATTTATGAAGTTCAGCAGGCAAAATTTTGTAACTTTTTGTACTGGAGCAATGTAACTTGAAATATAATCCTGGGAAATTCTGAGCAAGCTCTTCAGGGTCAAACAACTGAAGTTGTCTAGATTTCCAGCTTGCTTTCTCTTTAAAATGGATTTACACAATTGAGTCTAATTTTTTGCCTCATAGCAAAAGGAAACAGGGAGAGAAATGCCATTTGTGGTAAAGGTCCTCTTGAGATCATTTGAATTATTAAAATACTTGTCAATACTAATCCTTCATAAGTAGAAAGCTTCATCTCCCCTTAACAACACAGTAAATGTTCTGGTGATCTGAAGTGAGAGCTGTCAAGTCATCAGAATTTTACAGAAGCAGTTAGGAGTATTTTAAAAAATGGTAAAATATTTTTTAGCTGTAAGAGGGATTTTTCCATCATTATTTGGAAACTAATAAAAAGAGAATTTATTGACAGAGTTAAGAATAAAAATGGATATATTTTGTAGAGTGTTAGTAGTGTGGCAGAATTGTGTATGAACACAGATATACAGCATACCATCAGAACGGGATGCCTCCTCTCAGATCAGCCCTCCTGAGACCTACCAGGGATGCAGTCTCTACTTTTGGGTTTCCACTTAGACACAGGTGTACTGGAGTAAGTCCAGAGCAGGGCTGCCTGAGGCCTGGGTGCTGGAGGACATGGCATGGAGGAGCTGGGTTTATCCACCTTTCAGAATAAGGCTGGGTGAGAGGGATTGCCATCTACCACTACCTGGCTGGAGGTTTGTAGTGAAGAGAAAGACAGAGGCTTCTCAGGGATGCAGGGCAATAGGACAAGAGGCAAAGGATGTGGGTTGGAAAGAGGAAAGTTCAGGTCTGATATCATGAAAACTTGTCCTCCGTAGCTGGCCACCAGAATGGATTGCACAGAGACGCTGTGGGATCTCCATCGCTGGAGATGGCCAAAACCCAACTGAGGACGGCATTAAAAAGTCTGCCCTTGCTGACCCTCCTGTGCCTGTGGAACTTGGACTTTGGGAGGTCCCTGCCAGACTCAACTGTTCTGTAGTTCTACCTCCAGTGCTTATATTAAGACTTTGACATTGCACAGGACTTTTTTTTTTTTTTCGTGACACTTGGTTTTGGTTTTGCTTTTTGTCTTTTATGAATGCAGATTCTTAGAAAAAGAACTGTCTTTTCAGGAATCATATCTATTCCTGGACTGAATAAAGAAAATATAACAGAAAAAATCACAGAAAATTAAATTTGAGTATTTCCAGCTAAATCTTCTTATGATAGTGTAATGATTGTTAATTGGTTTGTTTGCTTGTTTATTTTTTTAACAAGTCAATGACATTTACGTTAAAGACAAATTTTGAAGCAAAATTTTTAGAGCTGTTGAAAGAAGGATAAATAGTTATTAAGTGTTTTGCAAGTTCCATGATTGCCTACTATGGCCACTTTGCACAGGTAGCAAATTTAAATTTCATCAGCGTGTATATAACAGGACTGAGCATATGGAGGTGTGTAGCAAATCTTTGTGTGCAGGGTCAGACATTATTGGTCTCTTTCATGTTGAACCTTGGAAGCTTAACCCACATCAGTGTCCTGAGCAGAGCAAAATGCAAACATTTTTGTAAGAGATGCTTTCTTTCAATATGCTTTGAAGGAAATCTGTTACTAAAGTCTTCATCTTTTAGTTTTAGTTTCTTAGCAGCTGCTCCTTAGTCTACCTAATTGCATTATAATGGCTTTGTGCTGCACCACATGCTAAAGGGATAACATTTTTCTTTCTTGGATAGCAATGCAGTCTCTGTGTTTGGAATTCTGTTTTGTGGTCATGTTGGTGTCAAGATATGGCACAAGCAAACTTCAGGTGCTGGATTCTGATTTTATATAAAATAAAACCAAATCATTTTAAGCTTTCTCAAGAAATAAAAATAAAAGATGTCTCTAATTGACAGAATTTTGTAAGTCACTTGATTTATAAGTATTTCAGTCTTTGTTCTAAGAACACGAATAATGATTTACGTCCCATTATGACCAGTGTTTGCTATAATGCACGAGCTTGTTTCCTTTCCTGTTTATCAGTCTTTATTACACTCTTCTTTCTATGTGCTTGGCTAGACCTATGCAGTGGTCTAACTTGTTACGTTGCGTGGCACAAGGGCTTCATGAGAAGGAAACAACCTGTCCTTTTGCCTAATTGCAGGGGCAATCCTCCCTTATGGAGGCTACAATCAAATTGTGAGTTTCTTCAGCAATTTTTGCCAGGATCTTCTTTAAAAAAAAAAAAAAAAAAAAAGAAGAAAAGAAGAGTTTGGAGAGCTGTTGCACTTTCAGTCAATGCAGATTTACCGTTGTTCAAGAAGACTTCCTTTCATATGTGATTGTTCTAAATGCCCTGTTTGGGAACAAAGTAACATCAGAGCAGCTCACTTGAAAAGCTTGAAAGCAATCCTTAAATTTGAAAATGAAATACTAATTTTTACTGAATGGAATTCTTAAATTAATAATCACCTGCTATTAAAATAATATCAGTAGATAGCATCTCAGCCATCTAATTATTTTATAACTTATTACATAGACCATGCAAAGTGTAATTTATTATTAGTTGTATTGCTTTCTTTTGAGTAGAAACAGTGCATTAGAATAATTTATAATTAGAATATGACTGTATTACAAGGAAAAAAATAATAAATGCTACTATTGAAGTATTTTTGTCTGTTCCCTGATAGGCTAATTTGGGGCTATGAGCCTCAGTATTACATAGAATTTTAACTCATTCCTGTAACCCTAACTTTAAAACTTTTCCAAGAGCATAATGTATTTCTGTAAAATGTTACTTTTTTCTTTTAATGTCTTCTTTTAAATGACTTGCTTACTAAAGTGAATGTGGGGTGGGTTTTTTTTTCTTTTGTTTGTGGGTTTTTTTTTCGTGTCTTTTTTTTTTTTTTTTTGTTTGGTTTTTTTGGGTTTGTTTTGGTTTTTTTTTTTTGAGAATGGTGGGCCCTAGAAGTATATTGAACATTTACAGAATATGTTTTCTGGTAGCGGAGAAGAAGGGCAGAAAAAGGCAAGGAATGAGCAAGTGAACAAGAAATACAGATAGATAGATTTAGATATATATCTTTTAATGTGTTTTTTGGGGGGAAAAAATACCTCCCTGAATAGATATAAACTTTTCATGAATTGTAAAACAAAAATTTCAATATGCCTGTCTTACCTTTCTTGTGATCAGTAAAATGGTTTAATTATCATTTCTCCCCATGAAGTGACTAGCCTACAGTTAAATGCTATGAATAGTCCTTATCCTTCATGACTGAGAATTCCCTCCTGCTATTAGTAACTGTCAACATGCATGATTGTTTCTGCTCTGAAAGTCTTGGTAGAGTTCCTCATTAATTAGTTTGTGTACAAACATGACTACCTCTGCCAGTGGGAATAATGAGAAGCCATTAAAGGTAAAGCCAGAGAAAATCTGACTAAAGTAGATGAATCTTCATTACAGTCTCACCATATGACCTTTATCAACATCTCAAGCTTCATTACACACACAAGGTTGTTGCATCAGATTGGTAGTGATAGTTTCAAACGCTCATTTTTTAGTTATATGGATATGCAGATCATTTTGCTCCTCTTGGATTCTGCATTTCACCAGAATTTATTCTATGTGTTTTAAAAGTTCCTTTGCATAAACAAGGAGTGAGAAGTAACTCTGATACATAAATGTGTGTGGTGATGTGCACCTGATCTTTCTAAATTCCGAGGGGACAAATAATGTAATAACCAATGGATTTTATATAATCAGTTCTTAAATTTTAAAGGTACCATGCCTTTCCTTTATATGGTCTCTAATAGACATTCTCCTTGGTGCAATACAAAAGAGAAAGAAAACTATTTCCTTCAGGAAGCGTAAACAGTTTGACTGAGGCAAGTGCCAATGTAATGTCATGGTTGTTATGTTGGTATTTCCTTCAAGTAATGGGCGTCCATCATTGCTGTTTAAAAGGTGACTGTGATAACCCCAAGGAGGAGTTGTCTGGTAGGTTTCAACTGACCTGTATTAAGCTGTAAGGATCACCAAGAAATTGGATTCTGCTCAGACCTGGGAGTGCCTGTTCCTATGTGATTTTTCCAAAAGTCATTTTCCACCCAGATTGCGAGACAAGTGAGTTCTGTACCATGTCACCCGAAAAGTCTTGGTTTCTGGATATTTTTAGCTTAGCAGGTAGCATGTGTTGTTTCACTGATGCTAGTCTTCAAATAATTCTTTTAACTGAGGTTTTTCCTGTATCTGAGGTGACGACCTGAGTGTCAACACTCCTAATCTGACTTTTCTTTGGAACTGGACCTATTGTGCCTGGTCCTATGAGATCAACTTTTTGGTCCTGCAGAGCATTTGGGAGTAAATTTGTCCGTGCCTTGTTGGCCACAGGGTTACCTCCGCACTTCTTTGTCCTTGTGTGCTAGTTTGCAGCATGATACCTGCGGCTTTCAGTGACCTGCCCACGGACAGTGAGCTAATTCTTTTGTTTATGTCCATTGGAATAATACTTGTATTACTCAGAGGTTCACGTAAGTGCTTGTCCTAAATAACTGCAATGTTGGAATAAGAAAGTAGCTCAGAATAAATCCTAGGCAGATTGAGACAGAGGAACTATGTCTGGGAATTTCCAGGTTGGTTCAAATTCCTAAAGTCAGGCATCCTTAGATCCTGCTCAGTCAGGGAGCAGGGGTGGCAATTCACACCAAAGGAAAGGATCTGTTAAAAAGAGATCATACAGGGGTGAGAAAGAGGTTCTTGTTTTGGTTTGTTTTGGTTTTCTTTGGATTTGGTTTTTTGTTATTTTGGTTTTTTTTCTTAAACAGGGGTGGTTCTTTTGTGTGGTGGGTTTTTTTGTGTGTGCAACTGCAAGGGGAAGAGGAACACTAAGACTGTATCAGTTCTGTTGCAGGAGGACTCTGCTCCTTTCTTTTGTGGGAGGGTTGGCAGATTGCTGCTTCTGGCTGGCGATGAAATTCTGAGCATTGCTGAGCTGGCGCCCCTGGTACTTTGAGGCTGAGTTTCAGACACCCCTGGACTGGTTAACTCCTCCTGCTGACAGAAGCAACCAAAGTGTGTGGATAAGGAGGCTCCTGATGTTCTGGAGAAGTACCTGCAGCACAGTGGTTACAGAATGGGTCATATTGTCCTCTGTTAGGATTGCAGCAGTGCTGTGCACGTCCCATGAGGGGATCCTGCAGTGCTGTGACCCACAGCTTCAGGGGTGCCACATTGTGTTCTCTGCTGGATTTGACAGTGCTAATGTGAGTGTCAGGGGATGCAAAGAAGATTAGACCCCACAGGTTCTTGCCAGGATATTTGTGCTTGTGGTCAGGAAGAGGCCAGTGGTCTGGGATCACAAACACTCTTTTTCTCTCATTTTAGAGTAAGAGTTGGCAATCTACTAATAGTTCCTAGAAAAAGCTAATGGGCAGTATTTAGTGGGAGACTCTTCTGTTAAACTGAATAGTTGTACATCATTCGTTTTGTGATTCCCTCCAAGGGTTTCTCTTCATTCCAGCACTAGACAAGCTGGTATGACTGGTCCTCCGTCAAATCTCCTTGTAAGAATTGTGTGTTTCAGAGTGTCCACACATGTTCAAAAGTGCCATGAGAAACTCAGTAAAAGCATCCTGCTCTTTGCAGCGGAGTCATGGCATCAGGCTCTCATCATGCTTTGAGCATCAGGTCCTTATTGGGAACAAGAAATTACAGATACTTCAATTTTATCTTGTTGTTAGGCTCTTTTGGTTTTCTTTGTTGTTGTTGGGGTTTTTTTGTTTATGTGCACACTGCAAAGAAGAGCTTTGAAGAGTTGGTCTTTTGCTGGACTGGTTATTTCTTTTACTGAAGGCTTAGTTGCAATGTTTAAAAATTTATAATTCCATTAGTAACCAGCCATTTTATTTTGACATCTCAAATTGTCATGACTTATCTATTGAATTGGATCAATTTACATTCAAATGCGTTTCCATTCTAGAGTTGTATTCATCTGCATTATATTAGAAGCTTCACTTTGTCAAGGAACCCTTTTAGTGTTTGAAGAAATAACTATTAAAATGGGTTAGCAACTTTTCAGTGACATCTTCAGGAAGTGTTAACTCATTAATTTTTTTTTTCTCAAATTATTACTTCATTAGGTAAAAAACTGTTAAGGTTTCTTATTTTTGCTATTGTCAAAACACCAATGATGTCTGGGCTTTTCTCCCTTTGGATTTTGGAATAATCTTAGTAAATAGTGTCATAAATTCAGAAATTTAAAAAAAATAAAAAAAAATTAGTTGCAGCCCACATTTTGCCCTAATTTGGGAAGAAAAATAGCACTTATAAATTCCATAGTATGGTAAAATAGATTTTGTTTCCTACCTGACTGACAGAAATTTATGTGTTCCTCTGTCTTTTTCCAGTTGTGCACACAAGTTTCTTCTATTACATCTTATTTTCTGTCAGCAGTTACCCTTATTGCTTTTGTTTGTTTAGAAATGCTGCTATTCTAACAGTTTGACTCCTCAAAGTTGTGCAATAATATAAAAGATACAATTTGAAGGCCTTGTAAGAAGTTGAAGTCAGTGTTTGTTGATTCGTTTCCTCAGGTGGTATCTGGTTAATATGCAGAACTTGATGCATGAGCAGTCGAGCTTCTGAGCTTGGCCATAAGGAGTTAAGAACGTGAAGCACTTTTGTGCAGATTGCAAATTGGCCGTTGCTAATTCTTCTGTCTTCACCAGTTCATGTAGTATCAATTAGCAAATACAGGTTTTAATGCTGCCTTTAATATTCATGATTCTTAATTGTCTTTGTTAATTGAGAAGAAACACTCTGGTGCACAATGCTTGACAGGTAAGAATTATGATCTGCTGCTTGTGTTGGCAGTTGTCCAGAGAAAAGTAGGTTACTGATACACAGGTATGTGCAAACGTCTTACCCACAGATTTGTTCTTTTGATGGTGAATTTCCCTGCTTTTGACAGACCAGCTGAATAAGGGGACAGCTGATGGTTACAGGTAGAACATCTGATTAATTTGTTTTGAGGAATCAGTTTGCAGGTTCATTTGCAACAGAGAGCAGGTACAAAAGAGAGATGGTTTTAGGAACTGTTATCCTAAATAATTATAAGTGTTGCAGAAATCACTGAGACTGAAACAATGGAGTGTTATACATGGTGAAATTATCTGGTCAAATTTTGTTAATTTTTTTTCCAAATATGTCAGGTTTGATTTGTATATGTTTTTCTTTGGACTCTGGACTTAATATATTTTCTTTATGATGTTATATAATTGGCTTTGAAATATTCTTTACAACAAGTAAACTATACTCATTTAAACATTTCCAAAGGCCATTTTTTTTTTACTTTGAAACAGTTAAAACTATTGCTTTAAATAATTAATAGAGATGACTCTAAAGATTATGAAAGAGATAATCTAACATAAAAAAAAAAGAAGAAAAAAAGAAAAAGCAGAAACACTTGAGGTTCAGCTGGAAAAGTGACTTGGAGGTGCTCACTAAAACTAATTTTATTTATATTTGTGTTTGCTTTTGAAAGAGACTTAAGAGCTTGGCTTATTTAAATGCTTTCAAAAATTTGGACTCAGCTCAATAATGCTAAAAATTCAAGGAAACAAATCATATAGCAGGTAAAAAATCTCATAAAGTATGATTGATGCTTTCTGTAAGAAATGTTTCTAAGTGAGGCTTTCAGTCATTTATATTCAAGGATAGATTCTTAACTGGAAAAGGTGGTCATTCTGTGTTCCTTTAGGAACAGAAATGGCTTGATTTTAAAATGTTAATTAAAATTAAAATCTTAATTTTTCATGAGAGCTGTAAAATAAATTGAACTGGAAGTGGCTTACACAGAAAATGAGAGTTATCAGTTAATTTTATTGTCCAAGATTTGGCATCTTGGCTGATGTCAAAAGTGAGTCTCACTTACAATTTCACTTTTGCTTGTGTCAGGGTTAGCCTGCAGAAATTGCAGCAGCATTGTGTGGCAAGAGCTGCTCTGTACCAGATGGACTTCAGAGATGTAATGGAAGCAATATTGCTCCCAGCTTGGCAAGTGTTGCATGGACTAAGCTGCCCAGCTGCACACCATGGGCTTCTGTGGAGGATATTGGAGCAGGAATCTCATGCTTTGTAGGGTTCATGGATTGTTGTTGGGAGAGAGGGGGTAAAAGCTTCATTCTCCACCCTTGCACAGCAGCATTTTGTAAGGTGCAGATAGCCATGTTGCTGGCTGGGACTGCCTCTTTAGCTGATGTTTTATTGTTGTAGCACTTTACACTTTCATGGTTATGCTGCAATTCTATAGTATTCTCAGACCAGAACCGTTAAAAGCATCCATAATGAAGGAATGTTTGGAAAATAAACTTAGAATAAGAGACGCTGGTTAATAAAGATGAATAGGAGCAGAAATCAATGCTTCCCCACAGGCTCTCCAAATGTAACTGTGCTCAGATTGCTGGTAGCAGCAGCCCAATTATTAAGGGACTACCTGTCTGCCAGCATTAGAAGGACATTTGGAAAGAGTGGGGTTCATGGCTGCTCCTTGTGACATATCCGTGATTGCATCTGTGCAATAACACAGCCAGTCTGGAGATCCTGTATGAGGAAAATGACTGGGGAAGGGAATGGTGGGGGCAAGTTGGTTTAAGGCATGACCTTATGAATTTGCTAGGGACAAAATACAGGAATGTTGGAGGGCCCAACAATGCTTACAAGCCTGGACCTATATATAAATGTTAGAGTTTCTTATGGTTAGAATATTTTTATTTTTTGTTGCATGACTATATACATTTCTTTGTCAAAGCTCACCTGTTACGTTAGTGATCATGTAGTGTGAAGGGATATATCAGCCTAGGGAGATTATGTTTGTACTTCCAGTGGAAGATTGCCCGGTGTATGTAGAAATATCAGACTGCCAGAATACCCCATATGTATTCTCAGCTGCTACAGTATTTTGGATTATCAGTAATTGAAAATATGTGACTGCTACAGAAATAGGATATCAAGGGCATCCCACTATCAGGTTTACCTGGAAACACTTCAACCTTTGAAAATAGCCCTGGTCTTCACCACCCTGAGAATTACTCTGTATCCTGAGTTTTTTCAAAATCAGTGTTGCTTTGTCCATTTCCAGTGCCAGAATATAATGAATACATACATAACAAAATAGCCCCACCATCCCTCAGAGTTATTGTCTGAAATCTGCTGAACTTTCCTCTTTATTTAGGGAAGAGAGAAATTACTGTTGGGTTAATGTACTGAGAATTCAGATGTTCTGGTTCATAGATATAATCTGATTGCTTCTCATGGAGGGATTTTTTTTTTTTTTTTAATTGGCAAAGGTTTTTATATTTACTCATACTGTTTTCTGGCAGATTAGAAATCAGAGATCATTATTTTCTGTTGCACCATTTATGAGTGGAAAACTGTTGTAATTAGATGCACTCTAAAAATATCAGTGGGGTAGGCTATGACTGTTTCATCTAAACCTTTTCTTTAGGGTACAGGTTTTTAACAATATTTGGTGTTGGCTGTGTAACAGTGCCTGGTACACTTGGAAGTACCACATGAGAGATACTTCTTCACTTTATACTTAATTTAATTGAAAAGGCATACCTGAAGGGGCATGATTTTTAATATTGTCGTGAGCATATAGTTTAAATTGTGAGAGATAAGTTCTACAATACCAATTTAAAAATGCCCTTAGTTTCTGAAGGATTCTTTAAATCCCCTTAATATCTTCAATATATTCAAATTTGTATATTAATCATATGATTAGACTGAAATTATCATGGCTCTTTTAACACTTGCTGCTTCTGCGAGCTTTGAATTGATGTAAAAAAATTGTGAAGTCAAGAGTTACCTCAGCAGGAACCAAGAGGTGACATTTCTCCTAAACTGTGAAAGTAAAGTCTTGTTAGCAATCTATTATCACTTTCATCATTGCAACTTCATGTCTCAGCGAGATGTGATGACTCAGGGTTATTATAGTTGTCAGTTCAGTACTAGAGCAGAACAGCTTCAAAAATGTCCTATTAACCTATCTCATAACCCAGTGCCAAAACACGTTCATCATCTAGTCTATTCCAACACGTTAATACATTGACATGTTGGAATAGATTAAAGATTTATCGTTTTATTACTCAGTGCACAAAAGTCAAATTACTTCCTTGGTGTCAAAATAAATTCCCTAGAAATCATTTCCCAAATCACCACTTCCCATTTCTGTGCCTCCTACTTACTAGAGTTTCTAACCAGTGTGATTTTGAAAGGGTCCTATGTGCCAGTGGTATAGGAGACAGAGAGAGCTCTTGTAAGAGGATCTTTGCTGCCAGAGACTTAGCAGTTATGGTGAGGGAAAGGAGCCTCTCCCAGGATACCTGTTCGGTTATGGTAATGTACCCCAGTTCTGATTCCCTGGTTGGCTCCTGGTGTTAACCACACCCCTGTATTTAAGATCGATCCGTCACGTGTTCGGGGTCAATGCCTCTGGAGCCCTTCACGAGCACAAGCAATAAACTGCTGTTTGTGGAACTCCATGCAAGGACCCTTCTCAACTCCTTGCCGTTGGATTCATATTACTGAAGCCATCCCTGAGTCGGTGTGTTCATGCATGTGAGCCATAGGATCAGAAGGGACTCAGTAATAGTCCTGTGCCTTTTTTTTGACATATGTACAATTGCCAGTAGCCTTTCTCTGGTCAATAATATTTTTTTTTTATTCTAATGACATATTAACAGTTTAATGGTTTCCCATGGGTCTCTTCTGGGTAATTATTCTTATCTGTTTCTATGATTTCTATAATATTATAATATTAAAATGAAGTAGAGCTAGTCTTTCTTCTTTTCCTATAGGTAAATGAAAATAAAATTCAGAAAATTTAGTATAGTGCTCAGTTGTCTCCAAAAAAATTTAAAAAGCCGTATGGTGAGGCATAACGATATTTCTGTTTGTAACTTCTGGTTGCTATTTCACTTGGAGTAAAGACAGACCAGTTCATACTAGAGCTACTAATTAAAAATCAGTCATGAATGTAGAACACAGATAAGTAATAAGATGTCCCAGGTCAGGTAGCATTGGCAGATTGTTTTATTTGGATACCAGTTGCTTTTGTCTTCTCACTCTGTGCCCAAACACCAGGTGATTAGGAGCATGCATATAGAAGAAATTTCAATAAGGATTTAATAAATTTAGCATTGCTTATACTCTACTGTGCCTGTAGTTTGAGATGGAATTCCATTACTAAAATATTGTAGCAGGAACTGATACTATCTACTACTGCTCTTCGCAACATATTTATAGTCAAGGTAGAAATTACTCTTTGTTTTCTAAAAGCAGAAATAGTTAACTATGTATACTTTATAATGATTCATTGTCTTACAAACATTCCATATGGAATGTTGGTATTTTCTTATTTAAGCAGTAATGCTTCTGAATATTTGTATTTTTTTTTTTTTTTAAGGCAGTTGAATCACATTAGGATTCATACGTTAGTATGAGTAGGAATTATTTTCTTTATAGTAGAGACTATTGGATACATGCTTTATGAAGTGGCATGAATTAAGAAATTCAGACTGGGGAAATCCTGTAAAAGAGAACACATAAGAATTTGGATATAGCAATGGTCAGATTGTAATTCCTTTATCTCACAAAAAGTTTTTACAATTTATACTTTGTTCATTTCTCGTAAGGACAGAGTTAAAGATTTCTGGCACTTTATTTGAAAACTGAGAGGAAGCTCTACTTTGTGCAGACTTTCTGGTAGCTCATCCAACTTCACTTCCCAGCTTTGTCTCATCTGAATCATGGTCTCATGCCTCAAACTTGTCTGGCCAATTGGGAATGTTATCTCCTAGGAAAAAAACAAATATTTTCTCAGTCAGAGTGAGAGACAG
Organism: Struthidea cinerea; assembly: GCA_013397865.1. NCBI lineage: Eukaryota > Metazoa > Chordata > Aves > Passeriformes > Corcoracidae > Struthidea > Struthidea cinerea. The sequence continues at coordinate 484,847 of VZTI01002590.1, read as the reverse complement.
ACCGGCTCTCTTGCCCAAAGTTGAAGAATCTCCTGAGAGACAAGGCTGGCTGAGGTTCAGGTGCCTGCTCAGAAGAATTCAGAGGACAGTCTTGATGGCCCTGTCCTCAAGCACAGAATTACCTTCTCGTAATAGAAATGCTGTCAAAACCAGCTAGCCCTAGAGCATTTCTGTAAGTGAGTAAATCATTGTGTTCTGACATGCAAACATCAAAACTGTAGACTTAGGTTTCTAATTGGCTCCAGACAGGGATCACAGTGAATCAGCAATTAAACACAAGCTGTCAGTGCAGTCCTGTAGGTTGAAAGCATAATCCCCGTGTGTACAGACAGGGAAATTGTCAGAAGAGGCTGGGAGATGACTGCTGCTGTGAATAACAAGGATGAGGGAAATCACCCATCATCTGCTCTGCCAGTACATCTCGTCCAGGTCATTGGTGAGGCTGGCACGGAGCACACGCTGCCTGTCAGGTTTCCAAGGGATGTTAGAGAAGGCAAGTGGCAAAATAATGAACTGAAGAAACTTCAGACAAGGTCCCTGGGTCAGTGTAGGAGAGGGTCTAGATAGTTCATACAACACAGAGGGAGATTCTGAACAATAATTGGATTTTTCCTTTAAGAAAGTTAGGCAGAAAAGGAAGGACAGGAATTAATTTTAGACACTGGATATATAAAAGATTTTTATTTTATTATGCAACAAAGAAGATAATTAACCACTGAAAAAATAAGAAAGAGTTTTTTAAAATTTTTTACTTTTAGGTGTTTTCAATTTATTAACAACTCTTTTCTGAATGTTATATTTTAGGCAAGCATGAATTTTTTTGGCTCATTTTATGGATAAGGTGTTGAAACCTAATGACCTGTGTGCAGGCTGTATTAAATGATCTGATGGTCACATCTGGCTTAAAGCTCTAAGTCCACTTAATGACTGAATTACATAATTTTACCAGCAGTTGAATGTTGATTCTTTTCAAAGGAGCTTTTAATGTTTTGGATGGAAGGTGGGAACCCACCTTCTCATCCCTGTTTCGCTCCTCTTTAACGTGGCTTCAATATCAAATATTAACTTTAATACTCTTCCTTGTGCTGTTGGCTGGAGAATATTACCAGATTTTGTCGGGTTCTAATTCCTTTTCTTGTATTGATAAGTACCCTTTCACCCTGGTTGATTGCATGGATTTCCAATTTTTATGGTGATGTTTGCAAAGCAGTGCCAGTCAAGGCAACAGTTTCTAGACTGCTAAACTACTTCAGGCTGAATACTTTTGCTTGCTTATTTTCAAGTGTCTAAAGTTCTGCATCTAAAACATCTGAGCCATTTCACAGAACATGCTGATGAAGAAAAATTTATTTATATTTTTATGCCCTCTCTTTCCCTTGGTAACAAAAAGTCTTCCCAGTCAAGTTCCAGCACTCCCTGAGAAAAAATAGTGCTCTGGAGAATAGGTTTGATGTTGAAGGTCTGCATCTGCTCAGTAAAGATTTGTTAGTATTCATCAATGATTTGGGGTGCAGGAGTCAGGCTGTGCTTTCCTTGTCACTTTTTTGTAGCAGCAGACACTGCTGCGGTGCTGTCTCTAGGTAGAAAACGAGGGTTTCTCCTGCAAATCCCTCAGCTGCAGTCTGTCTGATGGGAGGAGTGACAGCTGTTCTGGTGAAAAAGACATGAGGTGGGATGCAAGTGGGAGTTGGCGACTGCTGAGGAAGGAAAAGTGGATTGGGCAAAGGAGACCACCAAAGACAGCCCTTCCTTTCCAGAAAAGCAGGATCCTGCAGAAAGAACACAGGCATATGAATTGCTGTTCACTTTTGACACAACTTAGCTTTTTCATGTCTTAATACTAAATCCTGCTTCAATGTGACCTTTATAACTCATATCTATCAATGGTTTGAATTTCAATTAGCAGAAGAGGACTGCTGCTTTAAAATAGCAAATCAGAACAAGACTGTGTTACAATAAACATCAGTCACTGTTGGGATACCTGGAGTAGGTGCCTGTATTTCATCAGCCATACAGGGAGTGGCTGAGGTCACTTGGTCTGTTCAGCCTGGAGGAGACTGAGCTCAGACCTCATCACATTCTGCAACTTCCTGGTGAGGGGCAGAGGAGGGGCAGGCACTGATCTCTGCTCTGTGGTGGCAGTGACAGGACCCAAGGGAATGGCCTGAAGCTGTGTC
>VZTI01002590.1:399368-482539 GCA_013397865.1 Struthidea cinerea | reverse complement strand
GGGATACCTGGAGTAGGTGCCTGTATTTCATCAGCCATACAGGGAGTGGCTGAGGTCACTTGGTCTGTTCAGCCTGGAGGAGACTGAGCTCAGACCTCATCACATTCTGCAACTTCCTGGTGAGGGGCAGAGAGGGGCAGGCACTGATCTCTGCTCTGTGGTGGCAGTGACAGGACCCAAGGGAATGGCCTGAAGCTGTGTCAGGGGAGGTTTAGGTTGTAGTATTAGGAAAAGTTTCTTTCCTCAGAGGGTGTTTGGGCACTGAACAGGCTCCCCAGGGCAGTGGTCACAGCACCAGCCTAACAGAGCTCAAAGAGCATTTGGACAATGCTCTCAGGCACATGGTGTGACTCTTGTTGTTCAGGGCCAGGAGATAGACTCAATGACCCTTGTCGGTCCTTCTAACTCAGAATATTCCATAATTCTGTGACTGCCCTGTCTGTTCCACACGTTCAGGTGGTGGCATGGTTTGGTAGTGTCAGTGTGGGGAAGAGTGGTGGAATCTGTCAGTTCCCTGAAACAAGGTATTTGTTACCTCTGACCCTGAGGTAACAAGGAAACAGGAGGAAATGGTGCGAGACATGAGAAGACTTTATGCATGTGGAAGTGGAGAAGGCTGAAGCTCTTTTTCAAATTATCTATTTCATTTCTTTATCAGGAAAGCGAATGGGCGGTCAGAGGGATGAGGTGTGTGTGTTGCCTGGCTGTACATTACCTCTGGTTGGAAAAATCACTTATACATCAGAAAATTAACTTTAAACATAGATCTATTAGCTGTGTTTATTGGCTCTTTTGGAAGAAAGCATGGCGTTATTCAACAGCATGTACTGAAAGAATGAGTTACTTATGAATAAATACCTCATTTTATTTTGGTTTAGGTCTTGTAATTGCCTGTAAAGGAGTCGGACAGTGTGACCAGGCCTAAGACTTTTTTATTTGTTTGGTTTATGCCTATGGCTAGTTTTGACAGTTTTTGCTTCCAGGATATTCATTGCAATCTGTTTTGTGGAAAGAAAACTTTTCTCCTGGTTTTCCACCACTGCACAGCCACTTCAGCTTTCCCAGGTTAGCTTAAGTCGTAGATTTGATGCTTTTAAAAATGTAATTTATGTGCTAAGTTTGTTTGCTTTTATAGTTCCTGAAATTCCACGTGCAATATCATATTTGTGCCATTTATCACCAAGTATGTGGTGTGGATGTGCCAGCTTTGCTGAGTTCAGATCAGTGGCTTGTTGTTGTGGGGTCTGCATGTGTCAGTTTTGAATTTTTTTTATTTGATCAAACTTATGAAGATGCTGCTAAGTACATAGATATGGACTGATGCAGTTTCTGATCACTATTGCCATATCTTTCTCTGAAAGTAAGAGTATATGTAAAGTGGAGTCTCTGCCTGACTTGGGAGTCTTGAGTGTGAAAAATATGGAGGATCAATTAATAACGTGAGTATTCCAGGGGAGCGTAGAAACATCATGCTTAAATCCACCTAGACTGTAAAAAGCATAAGGCTGTGTGTTATATTTCAGTAGTCTCTTGCCCTTTCCATGCTGATTTGCTGTCTTAAATTATAAAGGGAAAATAGTGTGGTGCCACTTTCCTCAATGCTTTTTTATTTACATTTAGTGTTGATGAAATGCAGGTTAACAATTTGACTGTAACCATAACGCATCTACAAAGTTCCTCAGCTTTATCTCTTTGTATTTCTGATAAAGTTGTAGTTGGGAATAAAAATCATTGTTTTAATGGCTTCTCAGTCATTTACATAAGGCATTACAGCCAAAATATAGCATTTATATTATTCAAATTATCTGTGGTCTTTTATCCTTGATGACTCTGAACAGGTTAAATGAACTTTAAGGATTTATTTTTAAAATGGAAGCAGACGTAAAGTCACTGAATGTGTGTGTACATGCAAATATTAATGTTCTATAAAGTCAGAAGCTCACACTTGTAAGCTTTAGATGCATGCTGAATATCCTACGTAAAATTTTATTACATCATTTAGAATAAGAAATTCCTAGAATATAACCAAGATTACTTCCTGCCCTCAAATGTTCTATGGCTTTTTGACAGGAGTTAACCTCAATTGCCTGGCAAAAAATCCTTCTGTGGTAACTGTACTGTCTGTTTAAATTTTCTCCATAGGATTTTGCCCAAGTTTCTCATCTCTTTGTAAAATTATAACATTATTGGCCCAGAGTGAAGTTCTGTCCCAACAGCGTCTACATTGTAGTGGTGGGCGAGAGATCTCTTTATCAGATTACTTTGAAGAATTTGTGATTGAGAAGGCTGTATAAATATAAGCTGTTGGTACCAAAAATAAATCAGTAATTAGAACTGATGGGAGTGAGGCAAAGCCATGTGAAATTCAAAATTTAATTTGATACATGAATATTTTAAGGCAAATATGAACATGTGCTTACTTTGGACGGCCTTAGCTCTGGGCAGCAATTTGTTGTTGTGGTAGAGGAAATGAAGGGTTTATGAGGAGCTGTCAAGACCATTTTTGCTTAAAATATCCCTGCACTTTCTACTGTACACCATGGAAGAGTATGATTTAGGTTGCTTTATGCAAAGATGTATATTGAAGTTGACCCAATAATTTCCCTGGAACAAGATTAAGGAGAGTTTTATTTTACTTTTGTTTAAAAAGTGTATAACAATTTAATAGGAAATTTCTGTCCTTTGTGCTGGATATTTCAAGCTGACAAGGACGCAGGGGAAGAACTGAGATAGCCCCACCATAGCTCCAAAGGAGGCTTTGTGGGCTGCTGTTGGCGCGACAGCTTCCTAGTCCTTGCCTTAAATGCATCGGCTGCTTCTGTGCCAGCCGCACAGAATGCTGCTTATTCATCTGATTTACTGTGGTGTATTTTGCTTACATTATCTAAAAATGTATTTAGCGTGTGCCAAAACTCCATCGATTGCATTATAGAGTGTTTTGGGGTGGGGGAGTAATTTTAGCCACAAACTGAACCTACTTTTGTTTTTTCTTTAACTTCCATTATCTGTCCAAATTGGGTATTTTGTTTTTATTTTTAGCAGGCGGCTGTGAATGGCAGCTGTTTACTGTGAGAACATCAGGGTATTTCAGGAATCTTTAAAGAAAGAAAATGAGCTGTTTAATCATAGATCATTTTGTTTGCCAACAGTAACTATTATCTTGAGGCACAATTTTGTGTGGGGACAGGTAGGGAAGCTAAGCTGGTTTTTTAAGTCAGGTAGGTTTTTATTTCTGGAGTGGGTTTATGGAAACAAGTAGATGCATTTTGTATGTAACTGACAAGCTGTTCACCATGAGATTTTAAAATGATATTATTTCCATTGTGTGTGCTTGATTTCATTAATGGCGTGGTTTTGAGTAGGCAAAATCATGCCTGTCTAAAATGGAATTTCTATTTTTTTGTGGGTTACTTGATAAAAACTGCTACTTTGTGGTGGATGCTCCGTCCTTGGAAACACTCAAGGTCAGGTTGGATGGGGCTCTGAATAACCTGGTCTAGTCGAAGATATCCTTTCTCATTGCCGGGGGATTGGATTAGATGACCTTTAAGGGTCCCTTCAACTTAAACTGTACTGTGATTCCAGCAATGACTCCTAGCCATGTTAAGGAGCAATGCTTCAGAACCTGTGTTGTGCTACATCCTTTGCAATGCATTCGTAGTACTTACAGAGATCTGGACTTGGGATCAGATTGAGGTTCAAGATGGAAACATTCCTTTCTTGTCTTTAATGCAGGTGATGCTTCTGCCTTCAGGTGGGACAGTTAATGTTTTTGTGTCTCCGTTCTTCTAACCAAATGTACGTCTTTTCATTCTCCTTCTCATTTCTGCTTTACTACAAGAATCCAGTCTCAGTGCACACAATATAAACTGTATCCAACTCGGTGTGTGCACGACCTGCCGAGGTGCTAATTGCAGAGGATCGTTTTGATGCACTGTAACACAAAGCACATTGTATCTAGAGTTAAGAGTTGGGGACACGTTGCATGTGTGCTCAATACAGCACCTCTGTTTAAACGTTCAGATCTAGAAACGCATTCTGTGAGCTGCAGGTAGGAAAAGCTCACTGAGAAGAGTGAGACAGCCATGCTTAGACTGAGAAGAACAAGGACAAGTAGATAGCTTTGGCTCATTTATTATTAAAGTTCTTCAGTAATTTTGAAAAGAAGTGATAGACCATACTAATTCTGTCATTGTATCTATAGGAATGGATCTGTTAAAATACAAGATACAATATAGGAGCTCTCAAAACTCTACTTCACATTCAGGAATTATAGATTTATGTATTGAAGAAAAGGGAATTCTGCTGTATCAGAAGAAAGAATTAGAAACCAAAATGTCCTGAAATCTAGATGCAGTAGCTAATAGTTGCTTCAGAGCCGAAGACTCTTGGCTTAGCCTTAACAGAGTGCTCTGGTGTCTGAAAAGCTGAACTATTGGACGGCTTGAAGAAATTTATCAAGAGAATGCAAATATGTTTAACAAGCAGGTAAACACCTCTATTTGGGATTGCAGGCAGGGAAGACTCATGTATTGCCGAAATCTTGAGATGGGTGATTGCTTAGCTTCAGGTGATAGCTTCGGCAGTGGGTCTTACTACATCACTTACACGGGATTTTGTTTTGTGTACCAGTGAGAGACATCCTCCTCCTGTATATCCCACAGAAGTAGCGTAGAAGGCCACAGCACAAAAAGTTGGTAACAAAGATTTGACTAAAAGTTGTTTCTCTCAAGCTGATGCGAACCTGTTGCACAGCTGAGTGATGTTGGGGCTCCCCTTGAGGTCTGTGGGAGCAGCCACAGGCAGGCTGCTCTGGAGAGCAGATAGCTGTTGTGTGCTGCCTTAAGGGAGTTGACACCTGTACCAGATTTGCGGGGAGACTGGCCTGACTTGCAGACCGTGGAGTGAGGAAATCAAGATGTTGTAGGGATAATCCATCTTGGAAGAAGCTGTCGCTGTCTCCCATGAAATTGCTGTGTGTGCAGCTGCCCGTGATGTATTTCGCTGTGCAAGGGCTATCGCAGCCATCATTCACTTTTGTGCTGACACATCTGTGTTTGGAAGTCTGCAACGTCTCAACTGACTTGGACTTAAAACATTATAGAATTGTCCAGCTTGAAATGATTTGGGGTTTTTTTTCACTTGCTGGTCTTTGCCCTTCCTCTTCCCTGTTTTTAGTGGAAATTCTCGTAAGGACAAGGATATTGCACTTGAGCATAAGGCAAATGACCATTTTGAGCATTGGATTAGTAGTCTGTCCTACTATTTTAATCAGCTTTTTATTGCAGACAAGATAGTGTAAAGAGAAAATGTAGATGTGGTGCTTAAGGTACATGGTTTAGTGGTGGACCTGTTAGTATTAGGTTAATGGTTAGGCTCGATGATCTTAAAGGTCTTTTCCAACCTGAATAGTTCTGTGATTCTGTAATGTTATTAAAACACTTCTATCATTTTATATGAGAAGCATTCTGAGTTAGACCTCTGTCAAGCTAACCTTTTGGAAAAAAAACTATAGAGTAAATTAAACCCAAAAGAATAAAAACATGTGAATGTATACAGGAAAAAAATCCCAAATGTTTGAATCCAGCAAAAGAAATGGTAACATCCACAGTGACCTTTTGCTTTGAAAATAATCTCCTTGTTAGGAGGAGCAATTTGTAGTCTCCAAGAAGATAGTAAAACCCAAATTCTAATTCCAAAGAAAGCAAATGCAAGGGTTCAGACACTGCTGCTTATGCTTGAAAATAGGCTTGGCTTTATATAGCTGGCTTTAATGAATCTCTCTCAGCAGGCACCCTACCACTGTGGCTTAAGAGCTAAGCAAATATGTGACCTTTGCTGCTGCAGTCTTTCATTTGTCATGAAAACCAACAGTTAGTGTGATGTAAAATAAGTAACTATTTCTTAAATATTTCAGTTTACATGCCATGTACATACCGTTTACAAAACTTTTTTTTTTTTTTCCTGAAGGATAACTGTATCGTAAAGTGTTGGCTGGATTGCCTTAGTCTCCTGATACTGGCAAGCATGTGTTTTGACCAGTCTTTCTATGAGCAGATTAATAATGGTTCTTGTTTCTGGTGAAAATCAGCATTTTCATAGCTGAAACCCTGATGGGGAAAAAAAAAAATTGTTCACTGTTTACATTCATATTAAAAATATGGGATGTGAAGCAATCCTGAGACTCAAGGCAGAACTATCTCCTGAAACTGTCAGAATTTCAGTTCCTTTTGCACCAGAAGCCAAAGTGAAAATATCTGTGAACATCTTGATCAATAATTCCCTTCTTTTTTTTGTTACAAAAAGAGTTAAGCTGCTTTTCTGCAGTGCTTCTTATCAGTATCTTTGCAGTTTACAGCACTAATTAGAATTAAACCCACCCGCATGTCATTAGAGTATAATTGGCATTCTTAAAGGTAAACATTTAATGGCCTTTTTAAATGCAAAAGATGCTCTTACATGCAGAAAGAAGTTTCTTCTGGAGAGAATAATGGCTTGTGTGTCAGTTTGAGAAGAGAAGGCTACTACACAACGGAAGTGACATCTCTTAGCAAAAATGCATTTACACAGAGCAATTAAAAGCTTTGACTTTCCTGAATAACATGGTAGTAATTTACTGTCAAACAGATTTATTTGTAGGGAAAATGTGTGCAAAATCATGGCCAGTGATTTTTATTTTTTAAATGAATAAAACCAGAACATCTACTAAATTAAGGGCTTCTAAATCTTTGACATTGTTCTTCCTTGAAAGTCCCCAGATAAATTAGCACTAAGTAATTGACACACCTTCAGGTAAGGCATCAAGAGTTCTGCTTATAAATCAAATACTTTATCTCCTGAAATTAATATCAGCATTGAAAATTTAAAAAAAATGTATTTCCAAGCTATAATGGATATTGTTGAAAGCTCCAAATGAAGTTAATATCATGATCTTATTTTCCCACAGTTATTTGCAGCAGCATGAGTAAATTTTTTGTGTAAGCATACTGCTGGGGAGACTAGTAGAGTGTCTTGGTCCATACCTGACCCTGTGAAATAAAAGTGAACGTTTAAAAATGCTTATTCATCATGTAAAAGCTTTTAGAATTTGGCCTTTCCAACTAACAAGTCCATAATTCTAGGGGACCTTCAATATGCCTAATTGCAAGATAGGCCAGTATGGGTACTATAGCCAATCAATTATTTAGGACATTTTAGTACTGCTTATGCTTTTAATGAGTTTCCTCAGGTGGACTCCTGTAGTCTTAAAAGATTATATTGACTATAAGCAAGGTTTCTGCAATTTGTTTTAAATTTACCTTAACAGGAATGTATTTTCTTGGGGTTTTGGGTTGGATTTGAGTGTTCATTCTTCCCCACCAGTTTAAAACATCCAAATTTTGAAACATAAAAACTATTTTTCTTTGAAGATACCCAGTTAACAGTGAAAGCTGTAGTTACTTTGACCCTGTCCTTTCTCTTTCCAGCTTACTGGTGGCTTTTCACATTTGAGTCTTTCAGTGCATGGTACTTGTTTAAATTGCATTGTTAGTTTTATAAAAAGATCTTCAACTTTTTTAGACATCTTATTTGAAGTCACTGATAGAGCAATGAAAGTAGAAATTTATGCCACATACGATGGAATAAGGTCATAATTTTTGCTCACTGTTGAAATTTTTTGGTGTGTTATTACAACCATAGTGAGACTAGACAAGCTAATTGAGTTGATAAAATGGAGGTGTTCAAATGGCAGTTCACTGCCCAAATCTGCTGTTTATCCTGGCAATGCTTGTTCTGGTTTCCTGGCCGATAGCAGCTTCTCCATCTCCTCTATGTCTTTGCAAATTGTTGCTTACACATAAGGTTTGGAAACTGTGATGTGGCTTTTCTTTGGTTTTTTGTTGTTATTGAAGTTGCTTTTTTTGTTAAATGTTTCCCAAATGAAATTTTAAGCTGCTGTATGAGATAGACTATATAGTCCCTTTTGAAGTATTTTCATATTCAACAGAACAATTTAAACTCATTTGGAGAAGAGACCAAGCACCAGGATTTGTGTGGGAATGTCACAAGTGACAAGCCTTCCCTAATGAATTGCTTCAAAAGAAAAGTAGCACCTGTCTGACATTATCCAGACTTAATTACGCTGTATCACTTCTGACAACTGCAGAAAAAACAGACACTGATGTTTCTGACCTCTAATTTGAAGAGATATTTCCATCTTGATGTTGTTTTAATCAAATAGCAGAAGGTCTCAGTATTGCCAAGCCATAGCTGCCAGTCAAGAGGATTGTATTCTGCATGACAGCTCCAGATTCTCTTCATCAGTATTTTGGTGTTTTCACTCCCATTAAGAAGTGTTACAATATTAGTCTTTACTTTTACGTTATCTCTTAAAAGAGAAATTCGTATAATCTTTCAATAAGCATACATGTGAACCAGCACAGGGTTTTGTCCCTTATAGACATGCAAAGTAAAGGAAAAACAATTCCTTTTTTTCCCAAACCTTCTGTGTCTATGAGAGTGATAATGGAATAGTGAGTTACCTGGAAAGGAGCACTAACTGCTTGATATTCCACCTAAGTTTTGAACGGAATTATTTCTCTTCACTATTTTAACTTTTTTTTTTTCCTTAGTCCATTTCCTTAGTCCATATTTATTCTTTTTTAATATACTTGAAAAATATCTCTCACCCTGGTATATTTCATATAAAAGTACAAATGTTCTGTGGTGAACTGAATAATTAATTGTGTCTGACTATATTTGAGATGATTGGGAAGGAGTGTATGCATCTCTATGGCAACTTTATCTTCTGTAAAATTTCTCCTTAATGTGAAAATTCAAGAAAATCTGTACTTGAATAGTCGAGGTTAAATTAGGAAGGTACTCCAAATGTAAAGTCTAGTATGTATTGTGAGACATCTGGTATTTCTTGTAGAAATGAGCACAAAATTATCTTGAACTTGTGATGTCAATGACTAGAAAATGCTACATTTGATGATACTCATGCAACTGTTAATTTTTCCCATTGCTCTGGTGCCTTTCTATGTAGCTTTTAAGTGCACAGTGACATCCTGGTTCTCATTCCCATGTAATTTCAGTGTTTCACAAATGTTGGGCAGCCTGTTCTTCATGCTGCCTACAAGGCGTTAAAATCTCCATCTGACAAATAAGAAGCCACAGCGCAGAACTACCAAAGTTATTTAGAATTACATTTTAAATTTGAGATCCATCTGAAAGGCAGCTGTAATCAGTTTTTCGGTCCAATTACCGCTGTGACTTTGAATGTTTTTAGGGCATAATTTCGTGGTAGATGTGGTGTGGGCATGTGTCTTCATGTGTTATCATTAGTGCATGTAATCTTTGACAGGGGGGTTAAATTCATAGAAATTTGGCATTCTCTCAATCGACTAATGGGCTCAAGATAGCCCTGAGGGTGATTTTCTTGCAGACATGTGACAATGCAGGAACAGTGAAGTTTGGGGCATAAGGAAATCTGTGATCTGTGCCTGACCTTGCTTCTCTCTGATTTTACTTTGCTTCCCCATTCCACTCTCAGGCCCCTCCTGGTGGTCTGCCTTCATGTCCAACGGCTCACCAGTCTGGGTTCTGCTCTCCAGGTTCTTGCTCTAGGACATCTAGTTTCTCCTCCATGGATTTGCATCAAATGTAAATTCAATTAATTTTCTTGAAAACTTGTGTAGTTTTGTGCGAAGGATTTTGGTTTTTTTTGGGTTTTGCTTTTGTGGGTTTTTTTTTGTTTGTTTGTTTGTTTGTTTTTATGGGAGAGTGCCTTAGGCTCTGTGATGAGCCATTAGTTCTTCAGTTCTTCACTGGTTTTCATGGTATTTTTATTTTTAGCTCACTGTCCGGTACCATTCTTACTTCTTATTCCACACTTACTGATGGAAGTGCTGGGAGAGGGAGATAGCACAAGGACAGGGGCTTCACTTTCTGCACTCACTGCAATAGAACTCAGTAAAAGTTAAGAAAAAGGGAAAAGTTCTTTTCTGACCTCTCCCTGGTGTGCTACCACATGCCCAGTACTGAAATACAGTTGCCTTCTTCTTCTAATGACTGCAACTTCTCCCATTACAGATATTTTCCTTCTCTCATTCCTTTCATGAGGACTAGAATGGATATGTTCCAAACAAGGAACACTGAATTTCCCTGCAACTCCAAGGACACATTGAGATACCCCCCAGGAAAATAGCTGTACAATTAATATTTCTGACAGGAGAAGATCTTTTCTCTAGTCAGACTCTCAATGCTATTCTTAGCTATAATTTTTAATAGTAGAAGTAAAAGCACAATTATAGAAATTTTAGCCTGACTAGACTGTGTTTGATAAAAGGGTAGAATGGAAACCTCATGGCAGTGTTACTGACTTCTAAATAGGTCTTATATAATCAACCCTGTTCGAATCAGTCATAATTTGGAAGCCTTTATGTCTTTACAAAGGAGAATCTTAATCTCTTTCATAATGAATAATAAATCAAGACTAACACCATTGGCTTTGGGTGGGATACAGCAGCTGAAATGCAGAAGTTAAATGGCTTAACTTATACTCTATTGTGGCAGGAAGAATTCAGATGTTATGACCTCTTTTTTTCAGTTTTTATCATATAATAATGTTATTCTATTACAGCTATTCTTAGTTTCACGCCAGTTGGGAGGATTTTTGTAAGCCATGCTCTAGGCTGCCTCTGGGTGCAAATTATTGCATCCATACTTCTGGTCTTTTTAGTCTTTCACATCACTCTTTATTACCCCTGTGATCATTTCCAGCATGAGAAGTACATTGTCATATAGGATCTTGAAGAGGTGAGTGCAAAAGAGAGATCTGGGGACATCTGTTATATCTCATGCAGTGGGACAGGTAGATAATATTCGTATCTTCTGTCGTCAAGCTTGCTGATAGATGTTAAAAGATGAGTTGTAAACAGCTGCTCTGTCTGAAATATTGCAAGCACTTTCAGCCTTATCTTTCTTTATATTTCATGCACTCTTTGACAAAAAAATACTTTCATGTGGGGAACCTACCTTGTTATTTATACAACTGATAATACTGGAAGGTGTTAGTAAGGCATCATGCTGGTGACACTATCCTTGGCTTTCCAGTGTTGTGTGACTTTGCTGTGCATCCCTTCCTGTTCTTCAGTCTGTTGCTTTCAAGAAATCGATTTTGTTCCATCTGGTTTTGTAGTTAGTGTTACTTTATTATGAGCAAAACTTACTGGAAATAAAAGCTCATTAAATCAATAGCCTCCTGAAATACTCTATTTACGCTGGGTTTTGTCTTAATTTCTTTCTAAATGGGTCTATTAGCATGCAGAGAATGATAATTTTGAGAGTCTTTAAGCTGGGCATATTCTGGATAACCAGAGGGAAGAGATGCTGGAACTACTACTTCTGTTTTTGTGCAAAAATTACAAGAAGTTGGATTTCAGGCATCTTTCCTCAAATGTCAAAGCAATCACTCCTATTTCCCTGACTTCTGTGGCCAGTCCTGGAAAAGGCTTCCTGTGGGTTGTCCGTCTTGGTGAAGTGGCTACTCAGCTATTACTTATTTTTCAGAAAACATTAAAGTGTCTGTTCTTCCAATTAAGTATTAACGAGGTTCTCCTCCCAACAGCAGGTGTGGAGCTATAATTGGCCATTAGGATGTCATGTTTTGGTTGGAGACTTTGAGTGGATAACAAAGCTAATTTCTATCGCTAAAAGTTCTCTTTTACTGCAAGTAAGGGAGAACTCCAAACCAGGTCAGGCTGGTCACAGAGGCAGTGGCTTATTTTCATCAGTGAAACCAATTAACTTCCTCAACTTCAGAGCTCATATTTCAGTGTATAATTCTCAGATGTGTAAAAGCACTGGAAACTTGATTAACACATAAATAAATTAAATTTGGCCTAACAATTGAAAACAACAACAAAAAAAATGGCAAGCCCAAGCTCTTTTCTTTTCAATAATTTGAAAAAAAAGACAAATCAATGAACTTCTTTTTTCCATTATGAGTAATTTGGTGTTACCCTTGAAATCTGACACGTGCAGATTATTTATTTATTTATTTATTTATTTATGAATGGATTGGTGACTTTACACAAATGAATGCTTTTATTATGACTTCATATCTGATGTTTTACTCTCTTAGAAAAATTGGATTTTATAGGTCTTTAACCTAGCTTTTTGGGGGGTTCCCCACCTTTCCAATAGAAAAAAAGTAGATTGAATTGTATTCCATATGATTGTTTAATTTTATGTTATATTATTTTTTAGAAATATCTTTGGAAGACTTCAAATATATTGTTGATATTTAACCATCACTGGAAATTTTTTCCCTGATATAAGCTGATGAGAAGCTGTAGAACAACCTTTTTTCATAGAAAATTTCTAAATTCAACTAATTACATTGAATATCAGAACTAATTAGGCCTGGAAAAGGAGGCACTTTGGGAATGGTGTAAAAAAGAGACCATAATTATTTAGCATACTCTGATAAAGCCCTGCAAAAGAAAGCTAAGAACCAGAGAGAGGATGCTATGGTAATACACATGCTAAACATGCATAATTTTAGCAAGTATAGTCATGAATTGCTGGAAAAAAAAGGGTTACAGACAGCAAAAGCAATCTGGTTTTCAATGCCTTTTTTCCTCTCCTTTTAAATATTTTACATTTCTTGACCTATGAGAGATGAGCATTCTAAGCTTTAGTGTAATGAGCAACTGAGGACATCTGCGAAATCTTCCTGCCTGGTTGCTCTTCGTTTTCAGAGTTTCCCTTTGTGTTTCTCTGTTGGGGGATAACACAAGGTAGGCAATTGTAATATTGCAAATTACACATTTATGTAATGATGTTAAATTGTGTGTGGAAGTGTAGCTCCCTGTAATCTTGGTTAGTCCCAACCCATGGCTTTTGAAAAATCATGGGTTTGCCTTGGAAAAGACTTTAAGAAAGAATTTATGAGAACATACAAAAACGTCCTTGCAGAAATATGGACTGTGTGCGTGGGCTTATGTTCCCCCTGAGCCAAACACATTTTATTAGAGAGCAGTTCTTCAAAAACTGGCTTTGCTTGGAGAAGGCGGCTGGCTCGGGGTCTTCTTCTGGGCCTGGAGTGAGGTGCCTGTGCTGTTGGTCCAGGTGGGCTGATCTGGAGGCACCTGAGTCCTGGATAAGCTCCAGGTTTCCTTTTGGCCTCCTCCAGTTTCCTCCTGTACAGGAGCACTATTGTTTTGAAGTGAGCACAGAGCATTCACAGGCTTCTATAACAATCATCAGATCTGAGTGTCTTCTGTGGATTTGTACAGTAGAAGCTAACCCCAAAGGAGGTCACCATAAATCTCGGCCTTTTTTGCTGTTGAGCCTTTTTTTTTCCTTTGTCTGGATTTCTGCAGGCACAAAGGGCTTGAGACCAGCTGAGAGCTTTCAGAATTGTGTGATCTCTATGTATTTGCTAAGGAACCCCTAAAGTCCATACAAAAAACTACTTTTACAGTAATTTCAAACAATGATAAGAAATACATCTTAGTCATCTAGAGACTTAGTCTAATAAGTCTTTTGAATTAGTCATTGAGTGGGAAAAAACTTTATAGAAATTTAAATCTTACTGGAAATATGTCCAAAAAAGTATGTTTTTCAAAGAGATGTCAATGATATTAAAAACTTTACTTTTTTTGTTTTTTTTCCTGTTTTTTAATATTTTAAATAATTCATTCAATTTTAACTGCAAATTTCTATTTGAAAAGTTATCTAAACACTTACATTCTATCAAATAAACTCATAAGTATTTGTTGAAATTATATGAGGAAAGTTTAATCCTAATTCTTACCTTTTTATGCTAATAAAAATCTCAGTTATGAAAAGAGACTGAATAGACACAGAAATTTAACTAGCTTCAAATTCTTGAAGCTGAAAGACATAACTCTGAGAGATGTAATAGATACTGATGGTAAATATAAACCTGCTCAATAAATTAGAAGTTTCCAGAGATGCCTCAAACATGATTTTATTCTAAGCATTTTCCTTTCAGTGTTTGTCTTATGTGTAAACTTAAATACTTTGGTAAAATGATTTATTTTATATATGTAATTTGGTAGAATAGCTGCTTCCCATGCAAAAACTTCTTTAATGAAATAACATACTTTAGTCAAAGAAACCCCTCAAGCACCACTTTTAATTATATATAGGAATGTGTATTAGCTAGCCTGTTTTAAATATTTTTGAAAGCCTGCAGTCCTAACAGCACAGATGGCTGAGTAACTTCTTAATTCTCAGTCTTTTTTTTTTTAAATAAAAATGTCATTTTATTTATTGATGATGCAGTACATAAGTGATCCTTGTGAATTATATCTACATATTTGTTGTTGTAAATCAGTGCAGCAAATTAATCACCATCATAGTTCTTAATTTTTGAAGGGATTTTCTGACAGGTTTTAACATGGAAAGCCAAATTATGTTGTCTTTTTGTATAGGCAGGAAATAAATTTCTTCACTTTGTTTCACTGAGGTGGTTTCAGATGTGTTGAATACAAAGTTGGACAAAACAAGGACACAGTAAAGTCTGTATCCACTTCAAAAATGAAGTTTATGTAGGCTGAATTAATAGAATTGCTTTATGTTTAGGAAAAGTAGCTATTTACTAAGTGATTAGTTAAAAGGTTACTGGTTTTGGCACTGTTAAATTGTATACATCTGCTTAAAATGCTGTACATAGCTTTTCGAAGCCTTTGTTTATGAACAGACTACAACATTTTTCAACACAGTCATCATCCACAATTACTGAAATTTCAGTGAATAATTATTAACACATTGAGGATTTGCAAATATTTGTAGTTCTCAATTTGTATTTTGAAATTACGAGTACTAATTCCTCATCTCAAAGTAAATTTTGAATTATCCAGCATTAATATGTATTTCCAATTATGTTTTCAGGGCTACATTTTAAGCTGTAGAATTCAGTTGGAGCTTTATACACACAGAATATACAAAACTGAGGAGTTTACCTTGCTTTCCATCGGGAGCATTTACAATGGTAAAGCTTCAGTGCTTAAATACTAACAGTGCAACTATTTCATCAAATTGGAGTTTTGAAATGCAATGAATAGTGACAGGACTTTTTTTCATATGACTGATACCTGAGAAATTAGCATTCAGCTCTTGATTGATATGTTGTCTGGTGGCAGACTTCTTCTATTTCAGAGTGGCTTAATACTACTATTTCACAGTAGTATTAAGCCACTTAACAGATCTTGAGCAGTTTTCGTCTCCTGATTGATTATGAAAGCCCCTGGCTTGATTTTATTTTCCACTGATGTTGCGAGCAAAACAAACTGTTGTGAACCAAGCACAAAGTTACTCCTGGCTGCTTGGGGAATGGTGTCTTCCAGCCACATCAAGGGGGAAAAAAAAAAAAAAAAAATCCTTGGAGAGTAAAGCAAGAGCTGAGTCACAGATTTCATCCCCCTGTTATCCTTGTTTTTGTCTTGGCTGCGCTGCAGGAAAATCCTCCCATGAACAGAGTGTTGTCTCACCAGCACCCTTAATGCATGCGGTGATAAGCTCAACTAAGCTGGCCTGAAGTGAAGTCTGGCACAAACTAGAGAGGATCTAGTTGGTGATATGGATGTGGCAAACTGGATCAGAGCACAAGCTCTGCTTTCTGTCTGTCCTGAAACATAGATACCCATGTATATGCAAGAAGGAAAATATTTGCTTTCTTGCACATCTCATCATTAAGTAAACCAGCACATTTTAAGTAGGTGGGGTTTTGGTACCATTTCTTCTTGTAGGATTGGAGAAAAGGGCCTTTGACATAGTAATATATGATTTTTCATTTAGTAATAGGTAATATATGTGCACATATGCTTAACATGCAGAAGCTATTTTTGTTCTGTTAGGCAATGACTCTTGAGTCTTACCAATTTGCACTTCTTGCAGAGAAAGCAAGAGTGCTCATACCTCATTAGAAAAGCTTGTGCTGTTTTATGTGTTTATTACCAGGGAGACTAGTACACTGATATTGGAAGTATAGTTGTGTCTGTTTTAATGTGATCAAGAAATAGTAATTGTTGCCTTTGGTAACTGTTAGTATATGAAGTTTATCAGAATTAAGTATGTTGCTTCTCTGCTACTTAGAAAGTGGAATATTACAGAAAATGGAGTATGTAAAATAAATGAAAACATGCTTTGTCAAGAAATGTCACTACTGCTCAGTTTTCATTTGAAATTTTGCAAGGAGTTCAAACACTTATTTAACTTCATTGTAACTGTATTAAACAACTAATAGAATAGATTGGGAAATTTTGCTGTATTACTTAAATGTAACAATGGTACTCTCTTCAGACAAGAGATAACATTTGAATCAATATATGGTTTTCTTACTTGTTATAAAAGAACAAATTGTATTTTCAGCAATTCCTCTCCTTGATAGCAATTCTATAGGTGGATTTGCCCTTTGACTCAGGGTATTTCCATCCATTTAATTACTGAACAACCACAGCCTTACACAGTCTTTTTAACAACTCTGTTAATAACTCTTCATGTAAATTAAGAATAAAATGTCTGTTCCTTACATATCTTTATAAGTTACGAAAACAAATCAACAGCAAAAAGTGGCCCAAATTAAAAAAAAAAAACACCTTATGTACATTTCTCCCATCAGCGCAAAAGCATTTTTCACTTCTTCAGATGGGACTAAGTGGATATGATGGCTGTATCAGGGAGCTCTGGGGCTGATATCCAGGCTGCTCCCTGCTTCATCTGCAGTACTAGGGGAGAAGACCTTACTAATTTGGGAGGAGGGGCAGCACATCTAATCTAGAGTCTAGGCCTCCCTCAAGCATTTCAGTTAGCTCAACTTGCATCTAAATGCATTGTGAAGAGTGCTTAGCATATTTCTGTTCATATTATCTTCATTTAATGACTTGCTTGTAAATCTCTGTGGCATCATTGGTGCAATATTGGAGCACTCTGTATTCTATTGGCATCTTTTCTGGGTAGGTGTAGGTTTATGGGAGAAGGGCAGCAGAGAGGTCAACATGCCAGCCCACCTCGCAGAGAAAAAATTGGGTGGACTTGTTCTGGGTACTTGAGTATTAGCTGTGGTTCAGAGTATATCTGGAATGACTTTTGGCTGGCGAGACTTTTTGTACCATTGTGTTTGCAGATACACAACTGGCAGAGGTGGCAGTGCTTACCTGGCTTCTCACAGGATCAGTGGATTTTCAGTGAAGTGCAAAATACAGAGCAAGAGACACTGTCTTGAAATGTTAAGGGTGGTGGAGGGGGAATACGTAAAACATGTTAACACAATATATACTTGATACATTCAGGCATTTTCAGTCTTCAGATAAATGGTCCGGTGTTTTTCCACGAATTTCTACTGCAGTTACTTTTGCAAAGTAACCCAAAAGTTCTGATTGGTTGGACTTGTTACTTTAAATATTTGTTGGGAGATGACTATTTCATTACGGGTCTGCTGTACCTTGTGCATACATCTTGCAGAGAAATGTAGAAGCAGTATTTAATCTCAGTGGCTGAGTATAGTAGTTTGCCAAAAAATAGTCAGGAGTAGGAAGAACACACGCAATCTGTGGTCTTTGTTCTATATAGCAGCTCTCAGAAATGCAGTTAATGCATTTTAATCACCAGACCTAATTGCAGTTTGTAAAGTGAAGATGACAGCTAGTAATAGCATTGAAAAAAAAAAAACCCAGCTGCAGTCAAATACACAGTATAGAAGTTAAAAAGAGCTGCTTACACATATAGGTTAAAGTTTATGTTCCTGGAATAAATAATGAATTAAGGAACAAAACCCAGATTTAATGCTCACTTTAGTGCCATTAGAGCTGCAAATGTTCTCCAGGAATACTTAGAAGTGAGGTGAACACTTGCTTGAACAGTTTAATAAATGTCATTAAACATCACTGGAGGTATGTACCATCTTTCAGAATTTTATGGAAAGCTGTGTTAATGTATCAGTACTGTAGAGATGTGGCTGCCTGAGCACTTGCACAAGTGAACATCATACAGGTGAATATTTTGCTTCTGTCACAGCCAAGCAGTCGCAGAGCTCTGATTTACCTGAAGGTCAGAAGCCCCTGCAAAAACTTCAGTACTTTAAATATGGATATCCTTGTGTATATATGTCTATGTCTGTGTGTTTGAATTGGTGCTTTGGGTAGTCTTAAGATGCATTTCATTTCAATACAAATACTGCAGAATTTGAATATGGATGCATTTGAAAATTACCTCATGATGATGTTTTTAATTGTTTGTAATTTGCTTCTGAATGACCCCACTGATGTCTTTGTTTCTACAGTATTCTGAATGTGCATAGAAAGTCTACCTATCAGATTTCTAGCTAAATTTCAGTGTTCTACAATAAAAATTAATTCATCTTTTCATAACTGTACGGTGTAAGTAAGTGCACAGAATTTTAATACCTTAAATGTTTTTTGCGGTATTAATTAATTCTATAAAGGAGAATTTTATATTAATAATAATTAATTCTGTAAAGTAATATCTAATCTCCTCTTAAACTTGTAGCCTACTTAAGTTTCTGACAAAGCTTGTAGGAAAAATCAAAGCCAACTTTTGAGGGTTTTTATCTGCTACTTTGACTGCAATCATAATAACTGTGTGTTTCTTTGAATAGAAACATTTTCAACGATGTGAAGTTCTATGGAAAATATAAATTAAAAAAAATAGTAGCTTGGGAAAGCAATTAAGCTTTACGGACTGATAAAGGCCTATAATTCCATAATTTACTTATTTCTTGGTATTGGTATTATACTTGTTGCAGTTATTTCAATCTACGTTGCTTAGACTGCCAAGACTGTAATCCTCACCAATGAGAATAATCCAGTAACATGCATCATTTCAAGCAATGACACTGATTTTTCACCTCCTTCCAGCCAGGATGGAGACTTGTCTGCCCAATGTCTGTGAAATAGAAAGTACTTTCTTTACTTTCTTTTTCTTCTCCTTTTTTTTTTTTTTTTTCCCTGTACTTGCAGTATTATTTTATTTATGTTTTTCAAAGTTGAAATATACAGTAGGTATCTCTATGTCCTAGTGGAGTCCTGAGATACAGGAGTGCTGTGCGGAATGTCTTGACAGTGCAGCACACTGAAAAGCAGGTGTACATCTGTTCCTTTTTAAAATAAAAACCAGCTGACCCTGAAATGCTCACCTTAAATCGAGCACCTTTAAATAAATCAACAACCAAAAGGAAGTTGACTTAACGGTTTCTGTTTCTGAGACTATAGCCTTTCTCAATTTTTAAAATACATAAGTCCTGATGATGAGCTGTCTTATTGGCTGGTTGAATGTTACATATTTTGTGTGAAGTTTCTGTTGTACAAGCCAAAGATGACAGCAAAAAATATTCAAAAAATAAAGGAAAGAGAGTGTGTTTCTCTGACTGATTAATATCCATATAGTTGTGTGTAAAAAGTTAAAAAACTTTGTGAATGAAAACAGATATTTCATAACTTACGGCTCTCTCTTACAGTGTTAATACACTTCTATAGAAACATTCTCCTATTTCCATTTACTGTCATATTTTTTTTACTATGTGTAAATCCTTGCTTCTTCTTGAAGATAACTTAAGCCACATTACAGTATAATCAGTTTCAAAATTTTGTCTTCATAGTGCCTCTGTATCCTGCTTCTTTCCCTGTCTCACTGAGTAGCTCTTTCCATATATTTGCTGTTAGCACTGAAAATTGTTTTCTCATGACCACACCAGCTTCATGTGGAAATGTCAATTAAATTCTCTCTCTGTTTAAGTCAGTAGTCAGGCTAACTTTGCTCAGTCCAAGAAGTCGGTGTCCAATCAGTCTGCTTTCTGGGTAGTGTCTTACCATGTGTAAAACCTAGCAGGGGGAAAATATCTGCATTATATTCTATTAAATACTATCTGCATGCCTGATTATATGAACAAACACAGTTTAGAAGCTATCTTAAGCTTTCTTCATGCCCTTGAGTATCACATTTTACTACAGTTGGAGAAATAGTTTTAAAAGGATGAGTTTTTTTGTTATGCATAGTGATCTCCTTAGCCGTTAAACAATTTTATATGGAGAATTGTGTATTAGCAAGGTTATTTCTCTATTCAAGACCTAATTGTCAATATAGGAAACATGTCAAAGACCTGAAATTCATTCAATTTCCTTATTACTGGGAAAGTAAAATAGAAACATGAAAAATTTTAAGAGTTCCATTTACATTGCTTGAAATGTGACAGTCGTGCCCATTTGACCTTTGTTTGTTTTGTATTAATTATAAATCATTTCCATGCTACTTTTATTAATGTAGCTGCCTGCTGCATGATTTTCAAGTTCTTCCATGATAACAATGGCAGTATTTTTAATTTCCAAAACTGATGTTTGGTTGCAAACCCTCTGCGTCCTGCTGTGATGTTAGGTGGAGCCTCAATGTCATAGAATCATTGTTTCTGACAGCTAATCAGATATCCAGAGGATTTAACCTCTGTATGTCATTGTCATCAAGCTGATGATGCTGATGAAGAATGCCTGACAATTAGCAATGTAGAAATACTAAAATAACATAGACACTATTTATGTGGTTGCTAAGTTAGTTGTTAGGTGTTGCAAATGTTACAGGAGTAGCCAACTTATTCCTCACTTCTCAAAATTCTCAGAAATAACCTTCTTTTTGGTTCTTGTGTTGGCCAAAGAATATTTCTTTCCTGAGCTGAGTAAAAGGAGCAAAATTTTGTAGTCATTCTGGTTTTCTTGATCCTCATGCTCACTGAATTAGCCTTAAGGTCCGTTGCGTGGTAGATGGTAGATGCCAGCATGAGATTCACACAACATGCTGAGTTGGAAGGGGCCCACAAGGATCATTGAGCCCAGCTCTTAAGGAAATGCTCCATACAGAGACTGAACCCACAACCTTGGTGTTATTAGCACCACACTCTGACCAACTGAGCTCATCTCAGCATCTGCATATCAGTAATTAGTTGTTGCTGAAGCTAAACACTGCCTCAGGATACTTGTGCTCAGATCCATCTGAATACCTTCCCACCATTAATCTTTATAAATCCTCTTTTATCCTTTTACACACTGGGCCCAAGGATTTTACATGCTCAGGAATTCCACAGTTTAACTGTGAACCATAGAGTGAGCAGGTAACCAGATTAGAAACATTAAAGTTTTGTCGAGTGAGGAGTGTGAAAACATTCAAGAAACTAAAGAGTGTGCAAAGAAGATGTATTATTAATAAATTAAAGGAGTAGGAATTATACCTGATTTAAGCAGGGAAAGAGGGTGTATGTTCTCTATTGTATTCACATTGAACTGTTTTGTATAGTGCTATCTGAACTTCCTGAGAATTAATGGGTATAACATTTTTTTGATTCATTCTAAACCATCATGCTCTAATTTCAGTGAACTTCCCTTGGTTCTTACATAGGCTTTCAGTAGCTATTAAAGCCACAGTGTTATAGTTTCAGCTTTTTTGGGTGAGATTTTATCAGTAGTCTTTGCAGTCGAATCCTCATTGCTTCTCTCTCTCCTCTCCCAGTGAGCTATCCATACATTTTTACACTAGTTTTAACACAGTTTTCCTTCTTCCCTTCCCTTCCCGGCTTATGAATTTTCTACCCTGAATATTTTCAATTGGTGTTTTGTACAGTTCTCCAAGTTAGAAGCCCAAATTGAAATTCCAATATCTCTTCACTCGGTTTCTCTATTAGGATGAATGTGATCAAAATATCTATGCAGATTGATTAAGGTGCTCTAAAAAACATTAGGCTACTAAGAAAATTACTCTTCTTTACTGTTGCAAAAACATTGGAATAGAATGACAGTATGTTTCTTCAATGTAGTTTATGATCTTGTGAAATGTCACACTTGCCTTGAGTTGTCTAGACTGGAAAAGAACAGCTGTAAAAAGAATGACAAATAGATGTTTTTCTTCTTTTTCTGTACTGAATCTATACTAAGGAAACACAGCTCCTCTCAGTAGAGCTGATGAGTTGGCACTGAGTTGAAATAAAAATCGATGTTTATAATAGGTAACTGTCCTAGCATCAATACTAATATTTCTTAATCTTCACTTAATGTTGTGGGTATGAAATCCTTCATTGCAAGCAGTTCTGAATGATGTATGAAATGAAAAAAAACACTGATCAATGCACAGAATATGTACAGGCAGCAAATATATTTGTTATCTAAAATGTTCATGTCTGGTACAGCCAGAAAATCCTACTTTCAGTTGGGAGGGCTTGAAATCTGCCAGGATTTAAATACAATTTTTTATTGCAAATATTCTCATAACTTGCTCAGACAATGCCCACTTAATGAGAAGAAGAACGGTATTCATATTAAATCTAATTTTAACAAATATTTCACTAGTGCTTCAAAAATTCTGAAGTGGAGTAAGAATTTTAGGGACATGTTACAAAATTTAATGATGTTGTTCTAAAAATTGTTCCTCCCTCTACTTTTCCCCCTATCCCAGAATGGAAAAAGTACTTTAAAATATGGATAAGGAATTATGTATATCCTCTTTCTTCCTTGGTATTTCAGTGTTCCTGTCCATTTTCTTTTTACCAGTTCTTTCTACTCCTCTCTCCCGAGATAAATTTAAGATGTTGAGCTTTGTCCCCATGTGTGGATGAAAAACATGTTCTGCCCCAAACTGAGTATTCAGATTTAACAAATGGCAGTGCACTAATGTCAGGCAGATGAATTTTGGACAGGATTTCTACCTAATTTCAGTTTGTTCTGTAGACAATAATCTGAGAACCTTATGCAAAGTTGTAAACAATATGTTTAACAACACTTAGCAAGGTATGTTGTTTTAGTGTTACTGTAAATAATAAAATGCTCATAAGCAGGACCTATGCCTGACTGCTTAAAAAGAAACACATCCTGTCCTTCCTCTGTGTGCCAGAGGCTGCCCACCTCTCGGTGTGGTACTGGAGAGACAGAGACTGCGCCAGAAGCCAATGCTGTCATGTAATTTGATAGGCAAGGGTGGTACCTCACCTTAAGTACTTCTCCTGTCTTCAGCAGTGTGATTTCTACAGCTTACAATGCCTGTTCTCTATAATGATAGCTTTTTCCCCACCGGCTGCTCGGGAAAAACGCAGTTGGAATTATTGGTAGCTCTGGGCACATTTCTGAGTTCTAACTTTAATACATTTTGTCGTAAGAATTCTAAAAAAATGTGTATTCTTTGTAACAGTTGTCACCGTGTTTATGTTAAAGTCTAAAACTCACTTCTGTTGTGCTCTCATTTTTCACCATCTTAGAGGAAAAAGAGACAAACACCTCCTCCATTCTTCCAATTTGAATGTTTTTTCCCTGTGCGAGAACTGAACAGTCACTTCCCAAATAAAGCTGTTAAATGAAAAATAGAAGCCTCAGAAAGAAGCTGAAGGAAGAACAGCCTGCAGTAAACATTGTGGCTGTTTGCAAGGTGTTGCTTATGAGCTGTCTAGAAATTCAGACTTCCTTTTTCTTTTCAGGAATGCTTGACATTTTTGGGTGTAGGCGATGCACATTTAACATTCTTTGTAATCCAGTTTTCTGTGAAGTGCTGGTATTTATACTTTTATCTAATTTGTATTAGTGTCCACCTGTACAGTTGGAGTTTTCCCAAACATGGGGTAGTACTGCACAATCATGTTCAGTATGCCAAACACTCAGATCCTTATGTGTATTTCCGAAAATATAAGATCCTTCAGTCTCTTGTACAGTTGGACCACCACAAACAGAAAAAAAGTAGCTGTGAAATGGGAGAGGCTATAGGGGAATCTAGTTGTATTCTACTGGCTTCCCCCGTCCAATAATCACTATCAGCAGGGGCTTTTGAAATGCTTCATCTTATTCTTCGACTGTCCTTTATTTTCTACCCTTGGAAGGTGGAGGATGCTTGGGAGTGGTGAAAGGATGCCAAGAGACCTGACAGCATGAAATCTGCAACAGTTCTTTGTGAATTAAATAAATCACAACTATAGTTTAAATACATTCATCATTACTTTGCTTCAGGTGAGGTGAAAACAGGAGTGGAAAACACAGTTCACTTACCTTTAATTTACACAGCTATTCTTAGAGGCATGTGCTCTTTTCTTTCAAAGTTTCTCAAATGTTGTATAATAAGATGAATTCTAACTGTGGGCCAGTTGCTGCTGTCAGCTTTATAATGGCACTATCTTCACCCTAAGAACAGGGTGTGTGTATCGTAAACAATTGCATTTTAACACCTTGGTCCATTAATTGCAAACTTCTCTGATACATTCTCTGATATCCCAGTGGCAGCTCCTCCTAATTAACTCAGACACTAATTGGGTCAGAAGAAATAAAGTAGACAGCAGTCAGTCAAGCAGACTAGAACAGCCTGTTCTCTAACTGCTTTTGACGGAGGAACAAAAAAAGAACTTGAAATATTACAGAATAGTGCTGGTTACCACAGTGTAGTTAACATGGTTGTTTACAATGAATATTTAATACAAACTGTAACAAGTGTTGGTGTTTCAGGTGTGGTCCTTCTCTGTGTTCTGCATGTATGTGACATGAATTTTCAGTCTTTGCCCTTGTAAAGCCCTTGCCTGATTTTTCTTTTTTCTTNNNNGTAAAGCCCTTGTTTGATTTTTTTTTTTTTTTTTTTTTTTTTTTTTTTTTTTTTTTTTCTAGAAGCAAATCAGAAAATCTGGGACAATATGCATAAAAATCAAAGTAGTTCAAAGCTTTGCAACTATGCATCACTAGGTGGCATTTGCCGAAAACGGAACAGCAATTTCATTTTTACATCAGAAGGTTGTGTGAAACACTAGGTACTAATGTCATGTTTTAGACTCTGATTACACATTTCAAGTCCTGATGCTTCTTTCAGCTTCATCTGTTATCAGTTGAAAGTCTATAATTCAGAAAGTTTGTGGGCCCCTGTTTCCTCTTTTTTACATGTTCTTCTCTGTCTGGCTCATGAATTAATGTTACTGTCCTTAGTCTTCTGCCCTCTATTGCTCGTATCTGAACAGAAATAGAAACCTAGATGTTAAAAATCTTCAGCTAAGGAAGGACACAGTCTGTCTAACAGTAAACATTTATCTTCTATTTTCTGAACAAAACAAAACAAAGTGTGTATTTTTCATAAAGGTTATAACTATGAAAATTGTAATTTTATCTAGTTATATAACCTTGACTTTTTTATGTCTAGGAATTAATCTCTGTTATAGTAACACTTCCCATGCAGTGCCTCTGTCACAGCTCACTCTGAGATGGCCTGCTGATCAGCTAAATGCTGACCTCTCTTCCAAGGTTTAAAAAGCACAAATAAAAACCCCAAGAACCTCCAGCTCCTCTGTCCTGACAAGGCAACTTCAGTGTTGGCCACAGCTTCTTTATCACAGTTTTCCTCCTCCCAGTGCATGGAGCTCTCCTGATGAAAATCATAAAGTCTACAGCTGTTTAAAGTTTTTTTTCAGAACAAGTTTCTTATTTTGGGGGATTTTTTTTTTTTTTNNNTTTTTTTTTTTTTTTTTTGGTGACACTGCTGAAATAGAGGAGCTGCCAGTGCTGCTCTTTTCTGGCCTGTAACTTTTCCCACAGTGGTGACAGGGACATTTATAGTGCTGGGTTCTCTTTGAGCCGGCTGGTTAAGCAGCAGCCGAGGTGAGAGCGCTCGCTTTCACTTTGAGTTAGTTTCAGCAATTCTCAGATCCTTGGTGCAGAGGAGCAACAATGCTTGTTACAGGTTGTCCCTGAGGGTGCAGTGCACACAAACCAATTTTATTAGTATCTAGCTGAGGAGGATTTTCTGGTGCTGGCTGTTCAATCGGGCTCACAGAGGGACGGACGGCTGCTGCCAGGCCACAGCTGGGCCCATCCATCTGTCCTAATGCCACTGTCCTTCCTGTGCAAGGAATAGAGTGAGGAAACAGCCATGTGCTCAGAGGGGAGAAAAAAGGCTGATACTGATTCCCTCTGTCTTCAGGTAACAATTCCCATTTCCTCCGGGAAGGAACAAAAATGGGTTAAAAGTGAGAAATTCTGAAATCCGAGTTACTACAGTCAAGATGTATTTAATCTGTTTACCAGCTCTAGTCACTCTTTCGAAGAAATTATATGTTGGTTTTTTTTTTTTTTCTAAAATGTCAGCCAGGTTCTACCCTTTAGTCCAAGTCACCCCAACAACCAGCAATGGGGCTGAGCAGCAAATATCACCTTCTTACTCCAATCACATTGTGATTTCTGCTAATCGACCTTACAAATAATTAGTTGGTTTTGGAAGACAAAAGGATCAAAGTATCACTCAGCAGCTGTGGTAAAAATTGCAGGTTTGGGCTGTGGAGTTGCAATAGATTTTATATATAAAAATAATAATAATAGTAAATCTATGTGACAAAAAGTGTTTCTGTTGCTTTTATATAACATCACATGATGTATTAGCAGCATTTAACATGTGCTTCCCTAACCCATAAACAAAAAAACCAAAAATCCTGTTCAAATGAATCCACCAAGAAAAATTAAGTATTTTCCCAAAATATACTCATTTGACAAGAGGCTGTTAGTATTGACCAACTCCTACTTTTCTTTCATATTTTGGTAATATTAGTATCCTTCCCCATTAATTTAGTACATTGTGTAGCACTAAGAAGACTTATCAGGAAAATGAATTTTGTTGCTTTCAACATCAAAATAACAAAACATAACAAAAAAACAACCCCAGAAAAACCACAAACCAAACAAAAACTGACAAACAAAACAAAAAAACAAACCAGAAAACCAAAAAGCTGTTAAGTCATCGTCGGTATTTTTTCAAGGTACATGGATGTACTGGCAACATGATTTCATTGGTGTCTGACTGCCAAAAAGTTGATAATGCAATTAAATCATACAATATTCTGCAAGCTGCAGAAGGCTGTAGTGGTTTCAGCTAGTACAGCATTTCCAGCTAGTGTGGGGCTTTAAGTGAAGGCAAATATAGTACGTCATTTAAACACATAGTATATGATCTACAGTATTCAGAAAATACTGTCATAACAATGGTATGATGCTAAAACAGCATGGGCTTCTACTGATGTGTTATCAAAGATTCTTTTCATTTGTCAATATATGTATATGACATTGAAAAATAGGTAAAAAAGGGGACACTGCTTATACACAGGTGAATATCCAAATGGGTAATTATATATTCCCATGTAAAGATAAGATGTAAACTGAACTCCTTTTGAAGTACCAGTCTCTCAGGTAGAGACAGGTTAGTTCCTTAAGTTTAAGAAGTTATTTATGTTGTGCAGAGAAGTCTGATACATTTAAGCACTGGGGCTTTTTACGTTGCATTTTACTAGCGATTTCCCTTTGGGAAAAACTTCCTGGATCCAAAGTAATTGCTGGTTAGAACATAATAAAAACTCCCACTAAACAAAAGCAGCTATGCTTGTGTTTGCAAAGCTGTTAATAACTAGATATGGGTATTTTTGGTAGAGTGTGGTTCAAAACACTTCCAAGTCCTTACCCTAAGGCAGGGGTGGGTCACCGGCATTTGAGTGAGGCAGATGTCCTGACAGTCACTGTTGTGTTACTGGTCCTCAGGTCAAATCCATAGACATGGAGAAGTACGATCCGTTCCCAAAGCGTGTGTGTGGTGGACCAGAGGGGGACTGGGTCAACAGCTGGGAGTACAATTACTAATGTATGAACTGGAGCTGAACACCCCATGTTGTGTATACTTAAAATGTTCTGGAAATGTGAACTGACATTCTGTTTCTTTCCTTTTTAAATTTCATTGGAATTGTGATCCTGCTTTTGTCTTGGGAGTTCCATATGCTACAATTTATTTAGGGAAAAGGACTGAGGAATGGTGGAGGGGTAGAAGGGCGGGGTGGGCGTTTAACAAACATGAACAAATTACATGAATTTGTTCAAACATAGATCTATGTGTACATTTCACAGCTGCCCATTATTGTTTTAGGAATCATATGTAGCTTGTTTGCATTATTCTGGTACTTTTGGATGCTAGTCAAATCTTTTTGACTAAGCCGCACATGCTTCAGTAGTTCTGTTGTTCAAATTCACTGCTTCCCTGCATATGATCTTCTAGCTACCACATATCCTTTTTTTCTTTCCAGAAAGAAAGTGTTTATCTCTGCTTTTTCCCAGCCCACTCCTACTTTTTCATGTGTCTTTTTACCTTCCCCCCGCCCAAGCCAGGGTAAAGGTGTTTACTTCCCCTTCTCTCTTGCCCCCGCCCCTCTTTCTCATTTTTCTCTTTTTTTCTTTTTTCTTCCTTTTTATGTTGTTGTTTTTGTGGGTTTTGTTTTGTTTTCTTTTTTTATCTTTCCTTCTGTTCCAGGCTGGCAGTCTCTCATGTTCTCTATCCTTCGTGCTGCTCCTGCTCCTTTTCTACGCACGACATCCATACTGGTCCTCAAAAGCACTCAGCATTTTCTCTAAATAGCTAATTAGTCAAGGTTAGGTCAGAAGAGTGAGACCATACATAAACACTTACAATGCCTCAAGGAATTAAAAAAAAATTAGGAAAAGTCAGGAAGCAGTTTCCCTAAAACATTTATAATGAGAGAACAATTCCAACTATCATAATGAAATGAGAAAAATAAAAGGTTTTCTCAGCCTGACATTCAGTCTAGGCAAGGTAGTTCAGTAGTTCAATCTGCTACACCAATCTGTCAGTAGAAATCTTGTAGGTTGAGTCTTATAGACATCCTCTCTTTTGTCCTCTGGTCAGTAAATGGCATCCCTCCCTCTGAGTTCTTATATTTAAAGGAAACAGGGGGAGCAAAGTCTTTTTGGTTAGGAATACACCTGTTCATTTCCTAAATTTGCCTTAAAGCTTGCCAAATCTTTCTCAGAAAATGTTGGTAGTCTATTTTTCAGGGTGTTTAGTTGTACTTTTTTTTTTTCTTTAAATCTATATTAACGAGGGCTTTCAGTGTTCCATTTCTGCTGAGCATTTGAATAGGTTCATCAGTGTTTTGAAAAGCCTGAGATGGTCTGATTATGGTGATTTGACTCTGGTTCCACAGTAAAGTCTCAAGAGGGTAGCACAGGGAACAGGGAGTTTTAACAATATTCAGATTAAGTCAATACACGGCTCATCAGTATATTATAGAAGGTGGATGAAGAATTGCATGTTCTGTATTGCCTTGCATGAGAAATAGACTTAAATTCATTGGCTGTCTGTCAAAGCAGTCTATTGTATTTCCTGTCAGCTTGTGAATGTCTTGGATGACCTCAATGACTAAAAATCAAAGCTAGTCCACTTGAATATCATTCAGTCATTGTATTGCATTGATTTCTTCTTCCCCCTTCAGATAAGCAAGAATGGGAAGGGAACAATTCTCAGCAGTTGTAGTTACTGGCAGTGTATTGTTACAATGTACTGAAAATCTCTAAGAACAGCGAGTCTATGGAGCCAGAGTATCAATAATGTGACTATCTGTGGCCTCTTTTGTTCCTAGTGCTCCCGCCGTGGCTGGTACTCACTCCCACTCACTGAAGAAAATCCTGACCTTTTCTCAATCTGCATTGTTTGGCTGCTGGAAAATCAAATAGCAATTTTGATGGTTTTATTCTCTAAAGTGCAGTGTTCCAATGAACCTGCAAACCTGCAGTTGCCATGAATGAGGGAATTGACCCCAGCCTTAACACCATTGTTTCAAAGTTTTCAGCAGTATGGGAATTGTTTTCTTTTTTCCCCTTCCCTTTTTTTTTTTTTTTTTTTTTTTTTTTTTTTTTTTTTCCTTTCTTTCTTGCTTATAGTTTCTGGTAGACAAAACATAACTATTCAATTGTTGTTTAACCTAACTCAGGGCAACACTGGGTAACAGAATAAGATGTCTCCTTTCCTGTTTGTGTTCCCACCCTTGGGATGGAACTGCTTGCTGAAGGTTGCATAAAATCTTCTATCACACAACTGAATCTCCTGTCACTGCTTGTCTCTGAGTGATTCAAATACTCTGCAAGTGTCACGTCTTTATTAACATGATAATGACAATGATTTTTTGTTTGTTTGTTTAATGTTGAACTTTATAATCTGAGGATACGGCTCATTTCCCATGCTCCTCAGGCACCAGTACACTTTTGTTGAATGTCTTCTATTTTTAAAAATTGGGCTGTACCTACCCTAGAGGAGAATTTTCTAAATCACTCACATTGGAAAACACTACCCAGATCTGTGGAAGGCAGAAGATGCAGTCTTGACGTGGTAGTCTGTAGGAAGAGACACTGTGGAGTCTCCATCCCTGGAGACAATATAAAAACACACTCCACATGGTCCTGTAAAATCTGCTCTAGGTGACCCTGCTTGACTGGGGCAGTTGGACCAGACGATGTCCAGAGGTGCCTTACAGCCTCAGCCATTCTGTGAGGTAGTGAAAGAAGCATTTATTCAGGTGTGTCAAGACTTAAGAGGTTGAAGATCCTCTAGAAAAAAAGGGAAGGATGCCCCAAAGTGTGCAAGTTTCCTTCTCCCTGCTACATGTTTTCTCTGTGGGAAAGTGGCTTTTATGATATAAATGGAATGATGTAGTGACATATGTAGTGTATGTTTCTGAACCTTGGTTCATTTTGCAATATCTTGGTATTTGTCAGCTCAAATTGTTTAAAGTTATTACTTTTAGTGACTTGTTAACATGTCTCTATGCTTTCAGAATAGTATCTAGAGTACACCAGGTATTTAAAATATATTTTTTCCTGTTGCCATTTTTTTTTTTTAATAT
Source organism: Struthidea cinerea (assembly GCA_013397865.1). Lineage (NCBI taxonomy): Eukaryota > Metazoa > Chordata > Aves > Passeriformes > Corcoracidae > Struthidea > Struthidea cinerea. Next base: position 451,848 of record VZTI01002590.1, on the reverse strand, counting down.
ATTTGGTGGTATTTAAGGGGATAGGGCGTTGTGGAAAAACAAGTGTAGAAAAAAGTGTAGTTTAGTAAGAGATGACAACAAAATCTCAGTTTTTCTTGTGGAAAATAGAAATTGCATTGGAGTGGTAGGTGAAAAACATGAGCTATTAAGTATCTAGGAAAGTTGTATGGTGACCACTTGCCATTATTAACAGCATCTTTGCTCTGTTGAATCATGATTGTTCCCAAGCATCCTTCAGTGTGCTACTTGTCTCTATTAGCCTTGCTGCCTGATTAAGTGTCAGAACTGTCCTTTGTCAGATTATTAGCTTCATTAATACTGCACTTTCTCTCTGGGTCATAATTTATTATGAGTCCTAACCTGGAATAATACTTCAAAAGTCAAATGTGCAGTTAACTAATGTGAGAGGTTTGCATTCACAGCTGCAAAGCTGGATGCTCATCAGAACATATTGTGAATGTCTTGTAGTTAAAGCAAGATCTGTTCAGTGGTACTAGAGGCTGTAGGGCATGAAAATCAGGTAAATCTTACTGCTCAGTATCTCTGTTTCCTGGAAGGCTTTTTGTAGACCTCAGAGCATTCACTTTCAGAGTTGATAACCTACAGAAAATGAGGTTAAACCTATTCCACTCAATGCCCATCAATTTGAGAAAAGCATTTTTGCTTTTGGGAAGGGATACCATTGTTATTGTGATAAAGGAATTCAGGACCCATGTAGTGTTTCATGTTTAAATCTAACCTGAAGAGAGAGTACGCTATGCTGCAATTCTTTCAGCTTGAAAGAAAAGAAATAAACATACCATATAAGTCTTGAACAGGTGAAGGAATTACCTGCCTGGCCATTTGATTCTTGTCTTACAGTAAAAGCACCTGCAAGGACATTCACTGGCTCACTGCTGAAGGATCTCTTATAAACACAGCATTATGAAAGTGGCAGAAGAGTGTTCTTGGCATGTTTCTGCAGCACCTAGATAAATGTCATTCAGCTTCCACATCTAGCGTTCAATCCATAAATCTGGGCTAAGAGAACCTCTCTTTTGAAAAGATCATGTTTACAGTGGGGAAATCATGCCATGCATAAGCAAAAGATTGATTCTTTTTTAGGTTAGGAGGCTGTCACTAACAAATTGTTGTGGTATAGACTTGTCAGAGCAAGCACCTAGAGACACAAGCGCTTGCAATGATCTCTATATGAAGATAACAGCAGTGGAATAGATTTGTGTTTACAAAGTAGCAGAGCACTGCCTGAACTTTGAATAACTTTCAAACATTTAAATTGTGGGGTTGAATCCCATTTTTCTGAGGAGACCTTAATTTTTATTAGCACAGTGGACATGAATTAATTGGTGACTAGCAGTTGAATCACTCACAATTTTTCATACAATCAAAAAAAATTTAAAAAAAAAAAAAAAAAAAAAAAAAAAAAAAAAAAAAAAAAAAAAAAAAAAAAAAAAAAAAACCACACAAAACCAAACAACCCACTCTGTTACGACATATGCTATTACAGCTGCCTCAGCTGGAAAACCAGAAGTTTGAAGAGGTGTTTTTGTCTCTTTTCTTTTCCCTGCTAAATATCACATAATATTGTTTGGGCAGTTTGAAAAAGGTGGTTTTGTCTCTTTTTCCTTTTCCTTGCTAAATGCCAAATTATTCTTTGAACCCATTTTTATGTGGCAGTTTTAGCAGAGATGATTAAACAGAAGCAGCTATTTATGTGTAATACTTTATATGAAGTTGCTGAAGAAGTTTGTAATAAAACATCAGATTGAATATTTATCTTCCACCAACAAAATGTATCTTTCTTCTCTCATCTTCTGTGTACTGCATGTGGCTGGAATGAAACAAAATTCATGTAATAAACAACTTACAGTCAACACAGAGGGGAGTATTGCTTGTGGGGAAAAAGAATATTTTTAGCATCATGTGTTACCAAAAGCATGCATCTTCTTCACATGCTGTTGCTTTTAGACGAGTCTCTTAACTATTCAAGTATTATTTTCAGCCAAAGGATGAAGCTGAGAGCGTTATTTGGGATAGATAGCAGTAGAAGTCTAGGAAGTTTATTGTAGCAAATACTAATACATATATTAGTGGCAGAGTGTATATGATGCATGTCTTCTGTGGCAAGTTTCTATTGTGTACTATTGTGTTCTCATTCTTTTTCGCTGAAGATCATCTGAATACAATTAGAATATGCTCCTTCTTGTATGCAGTAGTTGTTTGTAATGAAATAGTAACTTTGCAAACTCTAGTATTTTTTCGTATGTATATTGTATCTTTGAAACTGGAAAACATTCTGGTGGGAAAGGTGTTTTTAAAATATTATTGAGCTGAGGTTTTAAGAACAAAAGATATATTTGTGTCAAAAAGATTTGCCTTGTCTTGGGTCCTTGGACAGGTGGAGGGAGGGAAAGCAAAGTACATTATTAATGCCATGCATTTCTCTTCTAGCTCATCTATACCTGCCTTTCAAATTTAGCTGAATCCATTAACATTATTAATTGCTGAACATTTCAGAAGGGAATTTAATATCCCTTTTTATTTGAGAAGTGTAGAGAATTTTACTGCAAACCAAAAGGCTGCATTGAGTGAACTTTATTTTAGTGTAAGCATTCTGCAGCCTTTTCCACATATGCCCTTCAGTTCTAGTTGGGGTTGATTTTGTTTTGCCAAGCAAAGAAGTCTGTCCTTTGTATTTCAGGGATGATGTCTAATAGATCTTTTTGAGCAAACGCTTACGAAGTTCTAGTTTGAAATAATTTTTCTCTTTCAACCTCTATAAAATACATCAGAATTGTACTTTTGTTTGTCCAGTTCTATTCAGCATCAAGACTGTACTTATAACTTAGATACAGAAATCAAGGCCTAAGATAAATCATCTCCCTCTACAAAGATTTCATATTAAAGAATTGAAAAAGAATTTCACGTATGGCTGAACAAATACTTGTGGGTTTTTTTTTTTTTTCTTTTTCCACTGGAGGAAAAATATATAACAATTTGTGACAGGTAAATAGTTGCAAGTTAGAAAAGGCGTAAGGTACGTCAGGGGCTGCCAATAGAGAATTGTTATTGGGGTCCAGAAGGTTTCACTTCCTCAAGAAATTTGAAGAGGTGGATATAATGTCATTTCAAGTACTTTTCTAGAAATGCTGTAGAGGAGTTTCCTGATGTCAAAACCATCAGATGACATGTTTGGGGTTTTTTATACCGATATGGAATTAGAAGTTAGAACGGGATGTTTCAGATCCTACTGCAACCTGTTCTCTTCCAGAAGAAAAGAAACCACAGGACAGGTCAGTTGAACTAGGGATATAGACCATGACTATGAAGGGGACATGTAGACCTTCAGAATGTGTTGATGGAATTGTCAAAGACAGAATACATCCAAGCAGATTTCCTGGCTGTGTTTGAAGTATTATTAGGAGCTTTACAATAAACCAAGACTGAAACATTAATCAATAATATTGCATTATTTTATTGGATAATTCTAATGGAGTGCTTTTCTTTTCTCTGGCAGATGAACGGGAAGATGTTCAAAAGAAAACTTTCACAAAATGGATAAATGCACAGTTTGCTAAGGTAATATATTTATTTATTTAGTGACCAAAATATCTTTTGTATATTAAAAAAAAAACACCAAAGAAACCTGATATTCCTACACTTAGTTTTGAGGCTTAGTTTTCAAGATAACAGTTATAAATCTCATACATGGATGCATGCAGTTGACTGATTTATTAGAAAAAAAATGTTCAAGCTTCATTCCTTTGATTTCAGCAGTGATTGAAATGTAAGAAGCCGTCCTTCTCTCAAAATGTTCTCTGTCTCGTTGTACTTTGCCTGTTCTCAAGCTAGTGATGCATCTGTATTACTCTTTGTTGGATTCTTTTGTTATTTGTCTAATATATGAAGGGTCTTCCTCTATTAGACTTGTCTTTTCTTGTTTCTAATTGCAATTGCATCTTTAATAAAACTGGATGAATTGCAGAAGAGCAAGGTCAGAAATAAGAGGTGTGATCCAGTTAAAAAATTATGAAAGTAAATTATAACATGTTTTGAAATAGTTATTTTTGAGAATGGTAGATCATAAATGGAGTGGAAAAAAAGACCAAGTGACTAATTTATTTAAAGCAGGCCCTTCTGGCGGTATATAAACATTTTATTTTTAATACTCAGGAAAAATTCTGCTTGAGCTATTAATTTGCTGAAACTTTTTTTTTTTTTAGATTCCTGGAGGATAATTACTGAAGTGTATTTGCCAGTAATAAAACAAATCAATCCCACCATTTGTCGTTTTATCAGGCAATAGACAGCAATGAAGTAGTAGCTGTGATGTATCTTCTGTTTAGTCTGGCTTTTGATTGTGTCCCATCTGGTTTTACGCATTAAAAAAGGGGTGTAAGATAATCTGGATACAACCACCATAGGGGTGAAAAACATGCTTAGCAGTGGTTTAGTCCATCAGGGAGTCCCACAGGGCTTTTCCTGGTCTAGAGTATTTTCTTATACCAATTCACATGATTTATACAGCACACATTTGTGCTCAGCATCTTTACAGCAGAGACGTCCAGCAATTTGGAGGACTGGATCAGGATGAAATACAGGCTTGAACAAATGATGAATTACAAGACAACTGTGAAATATTATGTTTAGGATAGCGGTAAAACATATGCATACAGAAAGGGGGGGATAGCTGGGCTGGCAATAATAAACCAAAGGAGAGCTCTGGGAACTGTCTTGAATCACAAACAGAATGAATCTGCAACATGGTACTATTGCAGAGAAAAAAAAAGAAAGGGCAACTTTTATATGGCTCTGATAATGGAAGTGCTTCACAGAAAGTGAAATATGTAATTATTTTCTTTTTCTTGGCAATAGTGAGATTTTAGCTTGAGTAATTTGTAATCTTGCTTTTCCATGTATGAATAAGTAGCCCCAGCAACAATCATCTGATACAGCCTAATTTAAAATGTATTACCAGTTAGGCCTTTTTATGGTCACAGAAATCGCTGTAGAAAATGAAGAGTAAATGTTTTGCTTCTATATCTAAAGAAAATGTAATGCTCCTAAAGCATTATTCTCTCAGAAATTATTGTTTTATGGGATAGCAAAGCTTGCAATTACTGAGGAAACTTGGACCAAGTCTGCAGAAGAATAACAAGAATTATGAAGGGTTTAGGAAACACCTATCAACAGATGCTTTTAATGTTAGTTTTGACTTGTTCATCTGAATGATCTAAAGGCCTTTCCTCCAATTCCAGTTCTGTGAAGTCTAATTTAATGGTGTTTTAGCTACTTTTTACTTGAGTTTTGTAATAGTATTTTTAGTTGCATGTGAAAATGCATTTGTAGACATACATTTGTAGAAGTACTAATCTCCTTCTACTTCATTTGGGCTCTGAGAAAAACCTCCTAAACATTATTCAAGTTTTTACTTGCCCGAAGCACGACCTGGGTTTTTTTCGGACAGGGTCTTATTTCAGCCGTCAAAAAACTCTTGATCTTTAAGTCTTGAAGAAATTACTTCTTTCTGGGGATTTTAGGACAGATATACAGGAGGTCTTGCTGTCCCAGGACAGTGTTTCTCCCTTTTCTGACAGCTCAGAGAGGTGGTCTTCAAAACATGAAAGTGGATCTCCTTGTGAAACCTACAGTATGTCCCTCTTCTTCTCCTGACTTGTTTGCAGTGGTTCAAATCCATCTCTGTTTCTAGCTGTGGAATTGATTTCAGTTAGCAGGCTACTCCTTGTTAGCGATTTCTCATCATTGTCAGCAATTGCTTTCATTGTAGAATTGTTTTTTATTCAATCCTGTGTAGTTCTAGAGGTGCTGGTTGCAGATTAGCCTACAGGGTGGGAATTAAGACAGGGAAATGCATTACATCATTAATTTCTCTTTTTTGTGAATAGTGAAATCCAGGTCACTAATTAACTGTAAAATAGTTAGGATTAAATGAAATTATGTTAGATAATTCTCACCCGTCCACCACCTTCCATGTATTAAAAAAGACCGCCATATTTATAGAGTCAAAATAAAAGCTTAGTTCTAAATATTCTAAATCTTCCTTTTTGTTGGGTGTATAGTGCATTTCTCCCCAAAGAGCTGCGTTACTTTCCTAAAAACTTATATTTAGAGAACCCGTGTCTCAGTGTATTTATTCACAGACTAAGCTTTCAAAACACTCAAGTTGTTTCACATGACCTGTGATGTAAATACAAAAATGCTTTTAAATGTGAGAAGCTGTAAAGAATTGAAAAATAATTTTCTAATTTATGTGTCACCAGCGTAGCTTGAGGACCCACATATAATTTCTACCTGTGGGGGAAGAGAGTTGTCCTTCCTCTGGCCATGCCCACAGTTACATTTCAGTTGGATCACGTGTAGCTGCTTTAGACTCAGATGCCTCGAGTTTAGCAGTGAACTGTGCTACCTCTTAGCTGTGGAGTCAAGTCCCTGACATGAAATCCATAACAAAGTTTCAGCCACACAATCTTGACAGTTTTCTGTCTGTGATGTGTAGAACCTAAAACCTCTGGAGTTTTCAGCTACCAAGAAGTCTGTGAAAGGGTATCTAGGAAAAGATAGTAGAAATGTCAGCAATATTTCAGTTGCTATAGGTGAGGCTGTGTCTCACTCCAGACTTTTTTTGGCGAGTTGAGTAGGTACTTTAAATGAAATAAGTGGGGAAAATACATTTTGCAGGTCCCTCTTACTCAAAAGAGCAGGTTTCTCTCTAATTCTTACTTTTTTTACTAGCCAGAAAATGGATTATGCAGAAAATCTGGGCCTTGAAAATTACAGTATGTGATTCATCTATAAGTAAATCATCAAAGTTTCAGTAGGAAAGGCCAAAAGTTGGCTTTCGATGTCTGTGAGATAGAACAGTAGATTCAAAGTATCAGAGAAATGGCAGAAGGCAATCCAAGAGACCTCTCTTTTCCCAGTTGTAATCACAGACATAGGGTGTGACTTTCTTTAGTGATACCTTCTTGGTTTACCATCTAAATGACATGCAATAAGTTGAAACTTAAAGCCATATTTAAAATGTGGAACATAATAAATTAACATCATTTTATTCAGAAAGAACTTTTCTTTGTCCTCGGATGAAGTTTATTTATAAAATAACGGAGGTCTGTAGGGTGTACGCAATGATATTAAAGGAAAGTATTATGACCTAGTTTTTAATAATAGAACTGTAATTAGAACTCTCACAAGAGATAGTCCTGGGTATGACAGCTTTTGCTCAGATACCAACTTTTAAAAATTGATATAACTGGAATCTGAACTGTGTGATTTGAGAGAATGCAAATCTGTCACAGTCCTGCAAGTTTAGCAGCTCTCTGCTGGAACTTTGAAACAGACACAAAAAATCACCTTAACAGTGCCTGTACCCCATTGTGAAAGATTTTATGTTGCCTCACTGGTTAAACATTTTGGCTTGTTCATTGCATAATAGGCTTCAAAAGAGAAAGTGCTACTGAAAATGGAAATACTCTTTACTTGCATATAGGAAAGAGATTGTATATGGCAATTAATTCTATAAGGAAAACATGAAAATTCCATCACAAAAAAANCCGTGAAACCATAAAAAAAAAAAAAAAAAAAAGTGAAAAATAAAAAAAGCAACACCCAACCCTAAAAAGGAAAGGGTAAATTTCTATGATGAAAGAAATATGGACAATTTTTTTGTTCCCTAATTATAGAGAGTGTCTCAAATTACTGACAATTTTAATGTCAGTAGTAGAAGTATCTGTTATTAATACAGAGAAGAACATGAGCTAATAACTGAAAGTTTTGGCAGCTTGAATTTCAGGGTATACCCTTATGGCTAGCTGGAGGTCAAAGCTTAACCTATAAGTGGGTTTCATAAAAGATGTTAATTTGTGAAGGAGCTTTCAATGTTTCAGTCTGTGATATCAAATAACAGATGTTCATAAAATCACTTGCAAATTCAGAGGTTTAAGTATATTGCCCATATTTCTGCTATTAAAAAAATAGAATATTCCACCACATAGTCAAAGACATTATAGATGACAGTAGACTTTTTCATGTAAACACTGTAAATACTAATCTCCAACTGGGTAGGACCAAGTGTCAGAAAATAAAGCATGTTAGATTTGGGGAAGAAAAAAGTGGGTAATTTTTTTATGGTTCCTTTACCTCATGCTTGGATTTTCTTCCCTTTTGTTTTGATGAATCAGAATATGAAAATAGATGAAAGGATACCAAATATTACATTATTTAGCTTTATGGAAAACCAAGATCATTTGGTAGTCCTTCTTTTAGTGGAGAATTTAAGTTGTGAAAAATGGCACCTTTTTATGGGCAGATGGAAGCATTAGGAGGTAGTTACTTGTGTGGTGACTGTGGAATTAGATTCCATTCTTGTGTGACCATGTGAAGAAACACAGTAACGATGCAACATGTGCCAAAGAAAGTAAGGTTGACAGCTTCATTTAGAATGTATGTGGCTAGTAGAATAACAGTCAGGAAAATTAAATACACCTTTACTAATGAAATTGTTTTGAATAGCAACTAAATTGTTCAGTCAAGTGGTCTATGCAGGGATAAAGGGAACACACAAGAGGGCATTGCTTACAACTTTAGTCAAACTACACCGCAGTTAAAATAATTTAATTACTCAGGGTTGGTGTGTGACATATTATGGGATGGTGGTGGTGGTCTCAGTTCTTTTCACCTTCTTGAGCTCATGGGCAACCTGAAAATATTCAAGACTCTTTAGTGGTCTCTTGTGGTTGTAGGTTAAGTGCCTTCTGCGTATCAGACAACAGGAATGACTGACAGACGTGAATGGTTTACTGGTCTTTTGAGGAAGCTTGTCAGATAGTTGAGGTCCAGAGAGACAGCACTGCCATAAGTCTGGAATCCAATAGAGAAATTTGTAGTGCTGTGTTTGCTGATACACTTGCTCATTTTTCCATGCTATCACTCACAATGACTTCGAATTAAAATAAATTTTAAAAGCGACTCACAAAAAAGTCATTTCAGTGTGCAGACTCTGGGATGGGAGTAATCGGGTGAAGTTCTGTGGAGAAGACAAAAATAGTCTCATTTGACGACACTCTTTAAGATTCTGCTTCTATGGAAATGTGTTTACCCCTGTGAATAATCTGTGTCTTTAGCCATATTTCTGGACAACAGTAAATAACCAAGAGGAGAAGCTGAAGGGAGGGATGGAGGTTGGCAACAAATCACAAAAACACAGATTAAAATGTTCAATATTAGCTCTCTCCAGACTGCTTTCCTGACAGCTAACCTAAATGTCAAATGAAGCTGCTTAGATGAGTGGGTGACTGGTAGAAAAATTAGAATTAAATCCTATACTTTGAGGTTCTGATCAGTGTGCTCAAGCTTCACTGATGTCTGCTGGGATGTTGTTTTTTCTAAAGTCAGAGCAGTAGTTGCATGTGCCTGTCTGCGAGACCAGAAGAGATTCCTAGTTGTTTCAGGTAATAAAAGCTATCAGTAGGGTGTGCTGGTGTTGTAGGATTTCTGGTTTAGAATTGAGTTCCAGAGAGTACATCTGGCTTTGCAGGACAAAATTTTAATATCATTGTAGACAAGTTCGGAGAAGTTCATTCGGATAGCTGTGGTGCTTTAGCCATTTACAGAGAATTTAGTGCCTGCACAAAAGCCTGCTGGAGAAACAAAATAAATAAAAGTTTGCTGAGCTCCATGTTGCCTTTAGATTATTAGAGTTCTGCTGAATTTCACCAGAAAGAAATTTGTGCTCTATTCATCTAAGGAGCACCTAATTGGGAGATAAATATAAAGGAGGATCCCGTATCACATATAAGAACATTCATTCCAGGGCAAAAAAAGAAAAGATGGACTGTTAGTAAAATTTTGAAATTGTGTCTGTGCTAAAACTCCTATCAGTTCTTTAAAGTTCACACGTTAAAAGTGAGTATGGTAGATATTAGCTCAGTTTGTTAACTAGACATGGATAATACTTTGTGAGCAACCTCAGAATTTATTTTTTCTTCTGAATGAAAACTCTCAGGAAACCTGATAGATTTAAATTGGTATCATTTGTGATAAATCTGTTAAAACATATTTGTAGGTAATATTTATTGTTGGTTGGATACCATGATTAATATTTGTCCATCCTAAATACCTAAGCATTCTGTTTGATGTCTGTTGCCAGCCTTTCTGAGTGCTACAGCAAAAGTGAGAAAGAACAGCTTCCTAATGTGGGAGGCAAATTACTTGTTTCTGCTACAGTGTGGCAAATAACCAGAACTCTCACTGAGGATTAATAGTTCTTAACTTTGACTTGCAGCTCTGTGTGATCAACACTACCCTTGGGACACATCCTGTTTTAAAATACCAGGCTTTCTTGTGCCAGTAACCTTTCTATAATACATCTTCCAAGAACACACCAAAGGCCCATCATGTCCATTCTGTATCATTAAAGCAAAAGCTTTTGAAACCAAATGGTGTTTAAACCTGGTGTAGAAAACACATTTGCATTGCTAAGTGTTAGGAGATTTTTATTTTTTTCGATATCTCCAGAATACATAAGGAAGTATCAGGCAATACACATGCTTGGAATTATTTCCATTGATATATATATATATTTATAATTAGTTATTAGTGCTCTCTATTTTGCATTTTTTCTTATGATGCAGTAAAATGGGATTCTTTCTGTGTGAATATTTATTATGCTTAATTAAATTTCCTTTGGAATGAAAAATAACTTAAAAGGTATTTTCACTGTACTTTTTAAGGTAATATCAGTGGCAATATTGCTACTTATTTTACTTATAATTTCATTTTGGAACTTGTGCTAGCTATTAATATATATTTTATAGCTTTTTTTTTTTTTTGTATGGCCAAGAAAATTATCATGAACAGAATGTTACTAAGAACAAAGCAGGCACAGTTTAAAGACACAAATATCCTCATGCATTGAATTTTGCATATAGCATCAACACTGTATGCAAGCTTTCCGTTTTACTAACTTGATGACATTTTATATTGGTTTACAAAGCAATTTTTCAGCTTACTCTTGAAATATCTCCCTATATAATCCATTTATTATTTGTAAGTATTTAATTTTGCCCAGTGTAGAGGCCTGAGTGCTGGAGATAGAGATTTTTTTTTGCCATCACTACTGTAAGAGCAAGGAACACCAGAAGCTGTGTGGCGTCACAATGCAGCATGACAAAACCAAAGTAGTGCTTAAGAGGGAGGGCTTCTCTATTTTTCCCGTTCTTGGTAACATCAGAAGCCTGAGCCTCATGACCCACTGTGGCTGTCACACAGGTGGAGATGCTTTGCAAATTTTCAGCACGGAAAAGAACCCTTTCACTGAAAACCTAGAAAGGAGAAAAATTGTTTTTGGTCCTGCTTCAAAGTCACAAAGAGATATGTTTGACAGTAACAAAAAAAGCTAATCGAACTGTCTCTGTATTGGTTGTGGTTGCATTTTAGGGTTTTTTAAAAATTAATGTTCAGACTGAAGATTTTTTTTACTGTGTGCATGAAGGGAAGGGATTTTCTGATATTTCTCCTCCAAAACATTCTCCCATTACTAGGAGACTTTACAACTTTGCCTGTTGTGGGCTTTTTTTTACCCCAAAAATGTCTAAATGATTGCAGTTTAACAAGACAGCTCTTGGAGATCAGATTAATTTTCACTTTGATGATAAGTGAAACTTCTCCTTCTACCTCATTATCTGCAAATCTTTTGGTGGAGCTGAGGCTGCTGGCTGTGTGTCTCAAAAGACCTTTTGCTTGCCAGTGAGGCTGGCTTCTGTCTGCTCCCACGACTGTACAAGCACTGACGTGTTTCCTCTGCTTTGCCTTAGTGGGCATAAATTCAAAACTAGCTACAGTTCAGGAGCAGCTTTTCCACGGGGAAAATGGGCTCTTTCTCCACCAGAACTATACCCATCTCCAAGCCCGATCCCATTCCCTAGCTGAGGTGGCAGTGGTGCCACAGCCATCCTGCCTGTGAGTGCAGCAGCCCTTGGAGGAAATCCCCATTAGTCAGAGAGAGTTAGAGCTCTCACTACTGCAGTAGGGCCACTGAAGTTTGTGGGGATATTCTCAGTATCTTTTTTTTGTGCATGCAAAGGTTATGTTACTTCTCCAAATCAAATTTTAGGGGTTAAAATGTTTTCCACCCTGGAAAATGGCTCCCCTTCTAACACATGTGCAAGCATATGATGTGAAACAATGAGCATGACAAAACACTTGCACCATTAGAAATGGTGAAAACAGACTACATTTTAAACACTTCTAAGATGATGCAGTAACACAGGTTGTTAATCTGAAATTTCTGGGTGAATTAGTAAAATTAGGAGGACTAAAATACATGCATTTTTATTATGTTAAAATTATTTGTCTTTGCATTCTTTTTTTTAGAGGCTCTTGTAGAATAACAAGAGCTTCCCTGAGATGCATTAGACATGCCAAGGACGCAAAGTAATCACTACTGCTGGCAATAGAGGGCAGTGGACTTTCATTTGTAATATGTTTTACTAAGGGAAAAAATAATCAAGTTGTGTTTATTGAGATCTTTCACCTTTTTTTCCTCACACTTGGCCTTGCACCTCCTAGATTTCTATTCAAATTCTCATCCTTTTTTGTTGCAGTGTAAGTAAAATGGATTAATCTAAATAAAATTGTTCACTTGAAGTTGTTATTGTATATGTATCTTGAGAGGGGAATAGGAGCAAGCTAAATATAGCACTACAATATTGGTCTCAGTGGTGCATATGTCTAGCTTGTGAATTTGTAAACATTTACAAATTTGCATGATTTTTGCTGGCAGTAGACATCATCATTTCCGTGCTCAGAATTCATTACTATTACATCTAATCATCTTCAGAATCTCCAAAGCACAACTCTTCATGCAGAAAAATAAGACTTTAGTGGATTTACGTTATGCTTCGGAAGTTAAAAAATAAAACCATGAGAAAAAAACAATTTTTGAGCTATTGTCTCCATTTATCTGAACGCTCTCTTATGGAAACCTACTGAAGCTCAAGCAAATCATACTGACCATTCTCCCTATCTGCAAAAGAGTCGTCACGTGTCTCAGATTCAATGTTGAGAGTAAAAGAGCAGGTGCAAGCATGTTCATTTAGGACTGGTGGATCTCTCTCTCGATCTTCCTACATCACTTAAACAGATCCATCATCTGTCCTTGTGTCAGTGTCATGTCCTGTTAGTCAGTGAGGCTGAAAGCAAGAGAGAAACTTGTCACCAGCCCAGCTCCTCACCTGCACCCTTGGCTAGGACCTCCAATGGGCTCCTGCCCTCCCCTATTGCTCTGTACCATCCCTAAACCTCCCTCTGCCTGAGGTAGTGGGGACACTTTGTGCCTCTCACACCTATGTCCTTTTTTTATAGTCTATCTTTGACATCAGGAAGTTTGGCAATTCCTCCCGTGTGTTTAAATGCTCAAAGTATTTTTTTTAAAAAGTATGCCTTAGAGGTAACAAAACCCCTGGACAACCCAAAGACAGCCCTTCAAACCACAAAGTATTTTGTTTTGGGCAGACCACATCAGTGTTACAGACTGCATTTTTGATGTATCAGTGTTGGTGATGATGAGGTGACCCACCCCAGTCCAGTAAGCACTTGTGGTTTTGTGTATCACATTTTTTGTTATGCTTTGAGGTATCTGTGTTATGTACAGGGTCTGCTGATGGATGTGATATTACAAGTGGATCAAATGTAACTCCTATTGATATTACTTTCTTTAAACCATTGCCTGTATTTTAGGTCCTACTTGCCAGGAAGAAGTAACATTATGAAAGATGGTCTTACTACGAAATAATGATCTTATTTTTAAATGGTTGCAATTTACTGTATTTGCACAGGGCCTTTCATATCTACCTTTTTCAAAGGAAGTGGCTCCATCAGATTTTGGGGGTGTTTCTGGACCAACACTTCAAGAATAAGTATGATTTTTATGGCTGCTTTCCTTTTTTATGTTTGGGAGTTCTGAAGGGAAAAAACTCACCCTGCACATGATAGCTGCTGTTATTTCTCAACAGCAGTGGCAAAATTAACATAGACACCCTATTAGGTTTTTGCTTAGAGAATTATTAAAGCAGCTACATTGTTATTAAAGTTATGGGGAAAAAATCCTTGTTTTTTCCGCTCTGGTACATCTTTTTTTTCTGTGTTTTTGTATCCCAGTCTTATTAAATATTGATGCTCATATCACTGACTTTGCTAATACTTCCACTTTTTTCAATGATCTACATGGCAGGTGTTATTGCACAGAATAGCCATTTTTCTATCTGCTTTTCATAGTGTGGTTGATTGATGTGCCAGTTTAAGCCCATCACATTTAATTCCTGGCAATACTAGTGTGAAAGCATATATTGCTGACTTAAAAATAGGATGCTTTTAGTGTGCCCAAGTACTTGGTATTGTTTCTCTTGAAACTAAGATTTCATGGGAAAAGGATGAAACAAGTAATTTCTTTTGTTCAGTCTGGTACAGTTTTAAATATATATATATAAAAGTTTATATAAGTTTACTCTATATCCTAAGCTATTAGTAACAGTAAGATCCTTTACATTAAAAAAAAATCCCAACAAACTCTGACATAACTCCCTGAGAACAGTAATAATAAATTGTGATGAGTTGTAATTCCACTTGGAATTCTGTTGAAAGCTGTAAGTATTGACCAAGACACAGGTAAGCAGAGTTCTAAAAAACATATTAAATGAGACTGTTCTGAATTTTAAATTTTTTAAATTGTTTTGGCCTAGTCTTTGGCCACAGGTTGAAACAATCTATGATGCTCTGTCTGTGCATGAAACAAGCTGTGTATGTTCTGTATATTCTATCTTATAACAGAGTTACTGAATGCTGGGTTGGAAAAAAAAATGTGTGGGGTTTTTTTGTTCATTTTTGTTTTTTTTTTGTTTTGGTTTTGGGGTTGTTTGTTTGTTTGTTTTTTCTCTGTAGTAAACAAGCTTATCTAAATTGTCATTTTAAGACAAAAACTTGGTTTTCTTTGGGAAAAAAAATAATATAAAAGGCCCATTTGGCATTTGGTACGAAGAAGTCAGGCATGAGACACATAATGCAATCAGGTATAAGCAACGTAGTTTATCACACAGGTAGAAACAGGGTTCCATTACAGGGTTGCATTCAATTACTGCAGGAAACATTAAAAATCCCTGCTTAAAAAGAGGGAGGGCTATCTTGCCACCCTGAAAGCAATGACTCTAAAGTACTAAGGAAGTTCAGACAAAATGCACTGAAAAATCTCAGTCACCTTCTCACAGAATTTTTAAATGCCATGTTTGCATAAGACATGAAGCCTAAAGGCAGCCATTCTTAAGGCAACTGGTCAGACTGCACAGGGAGAGGAAAGGCAAGTCTTGATTCTGTTATGGGCCATACACAGGTCTTGTAGACAGTATGGTTTTCTATAATTCTGACAAATATGCATTCAAAAGTGCTGTCCTCATAGCACAAATCAAGACAAATTGAATCCAAATGATAATATTTAAGGTCAGAAACAGGAGCTGTGCTGAAAAGAAAATGAGGAAGGAACTCGAGAGAAGAAGTGAATGCACCTATTAAGGTGTTTCGCAATCTCCTTACATAAGGTTATCAGATATGCTGTTTACCATCTCATCTTACTCTTTTGAGTACTGCATCAGCATCCAAGCAGTTCCTTCTTGTATTTTTGCCTATGGGAAAGACCCAGTACATGTTTCTCTTGACATTTTGTGATCTTTTAATTTCTACTTAGGTCAGCAAGGAATTGAGTTGGTCTATGTAGTCTGTACTGATTATTCAGTTATTCACTCACGATAAGTTAGTGTTTGCATCCTCACCTGACTCTTTCCATAAGAAATCATAGAATCATTAAGGCTGGAAAAGCCCAGCTTTTGACTGAACACCACCAAACCAACTAAACCATAGTACTAAGTGCCACATCCAGTCATTTCCTGAACACTTCCAGGGACGGTGACTCCACCACCTCCCTGGACAGCTTGTTACAATGCTTGACAACCCTTTCAAGTGAAAAAAGTTGTAGAGAGCAATAAGGTCTTCTCTAAGGCTCCTTTTCCCCAGACTAAACAATCCTAGCTCCCTCAGACCCTTCCTCAGCTTTGTTGGCCTTCTCTGGGCTCGCTCCAGCACCTTAAAGTCTCCTCTTGAGTGGCTCAGAACTGGACATGGGACTTGAGATGTGGCCTCACCAGTGTCAAGTACAGAGGCACCATCACTGCCCTGGTCCTGCTGGCCACACTATTGCTGATACAGAAAATGTCAGATATCATTTTAGCATACTTTATTAAGAGAGTATACTATAGTATACCATATGTATATTTACAACAGTATAACATATTAAAAGAGTAAAGTTTAAGTGATGTATCTCCTAGCAGCAGTTTGAACTGAAAAATATGTTGATGAGTGAGAATTATATAAAAATATGGAAAACAGTAAAAACTGTCTCTAGAAAGCTACAATTAAAGCAATCAGTGGGCCATTTTTCCATAGGTCACAAGCAGGAAATATGGCAGGGATCTAGATGATAGCTGGCTGCTAGATGATCAGGTTGTAAAGGGCGTGTGTTGCAGGGTGATGAAACACTGCACCTTTAACTGCTTTGCAGAGAAGCTGATGATTAATTGGATAACAACTAACAAAAGCCATCTGGAGTTATGCTATCCTTTATCACATTGAAAAATATTCCAGTTTTTGTTACATATCTTACTACTAATGTCTTAATCAAACAAAACATCCATCTTGACTAATATGATGACAGCCTTCCTAGTCATGGAAGCACAGATCACACTGGCACATTTTTGTGTGCTGACCCGTTACCACAGACCCACAGCATGTGCACCCATCAGGGACAGTGAGCAGTCAGGGGTTCAGGGTCTCCTATAGGGCCCAGCAGGATGGGGTGAGGGTGCTGGTGTGGGTGGTGTTTGGAGTATTGATGATCCCAAGGTGCACTCTTACCAAGCCAGATTGGGCTCTACGTATGTAGCTTTTCACTTTGGAGGTTGTCGCCACCCATGTTCTCCTCTCCAGATCTGCCACATCTAGTCCTTACTGTGATGATCTCTGGATCTCTCAGGCAAATATTTCCTCTTTAACTTATCAAGTTGTCATTGGTTTTCACCAGACTGTGTTTCTGAAATACACAAATCACCTCAAAGGCCAACAGCAGTTTTTGTTTTGCCCCTTGCCATCAAGCTCTGGTTTGCATAATTGCTTGGGGAAAAACGGAGGTGGAATGGGAAGGCTGTGCATGCTCTCCACAGGAGCACTCATGGAAATTTAGGCAATGGCTTTGTAGCTAAACAATTTTTTTTCTGCCTCGCTTACTGTCAGAGAACCTAGGAAGCCTTCTGCATTAATACCTTTCTTTACCCAGTGTGATTCTGAGGGTCTCTCTTAATTTCAGTAGCACTAGAAGTCCCCTCTTATCATAGAAATGATATTACAGTAAGGAATGGTTACAAAGACACTTAAATATAAAACTGTAAGCCATCACTTGTTTTGTAATCTGTGATTTCAACCTTGTATCCAGAGGAGGATGCTAATACTAGTAATATTTTAAAATACTTTGTCTCCTTCTGTCAGAAATGGTTCAAATTACTGGACATGTGGATCTATCTGATATAATGGAGAAGAGCCAATATACTTTTGTAAGAAGCCATACCTCATAATTGCATTGCTTCTTCAAAAGAATCAGTATGAATACATAAGTATAACTGAAACACAAAAAAAGTTTGTATCTGTAAATATTTTTTTTCTTTCAAAAAGATGAAATGAAAAAGATCTTACGTTTCAGACAGCTGCTATAAGACAAGAAACAAAAGGACCGAAATTAGGTCATTTTACACGACAGAAGGAAGTTGGCAGTGGGGTTGAATGTAAATATCTATTGAGCAGATGATTATCTGGTAAAGGGATGTGGCAAAACTACTGATGGCTCAGAATCATGCAGGTCAGATAGAAACAACCAAAAGCTTGAAGAGGGATTTCATTGTACTGAGTGGCAAGCTGATTAAATGACAGATGACATTTGATATTTGTTTGCATAAAGAAAAAACAGTTTAATAGATAAAGCTTATATTACTGCTTCCTTTGTGCATGTCGTATGCCCTGAATGAGCCTTCACCACACAGAGCTGTTTGCAGTGAGTCACATATACTTCTCCATGAAGTTTAAAAAATGTTTGCTTCATTTTTGATTCAGGTCACATCAGCAAGAAATCTAAGTCCATCCTGAATTTTCTGAACGTTAAGGAACAGAACCTTTCCTGGGAAATTTCTAGCCATAATTTCATAGAAATTAGTGCATTATTCAGAAGCACTATGTCATTTTACACTTGTGCTATCCTTATACTCTTTTCTTAAGGAGCACAGGCCACTATCAGAGTTGGATGAACCTAGAAGAGCCCTTGGTTTGCCCAGAATAGCAATTCTTATTTTACTCTCTTACAATAATTTCATGCTAATTATGCATTAGAATATTCAAGATTTTTTTTTTCCAGGAAATGACAATCACTTCCCATAGTGAGATATTAATGACACCACATTTAGCATAACATAAAAATGGCCCTCATAGACACAGAAATAGAAATCCAAAAGCTGGAGGCTATGTTGAGACTCCATCTGTGACAAAGCAATGAACACACCCACCCAACACGCTTTTGGGCTGAGGGAATTCAGTGTGTTGGGAGGGAGGAGTGAACGCAGAGCCTGGAGGACAGATACATTTATCTCTACAAAATGTCCAGCTACCAAGTTGCTGGCCCAGGAACTGGTCTGTGGTGATTTATGTCCTTCAACTGGCCCAGCCCCAAAGCCATTTGTGTACCACCTTGTCGCTGGCAATCTCCCTACTCTGTGATGTACAACTCAAATATATGTGAAACCCATTGTCTCCTTCAGAGAAATGGAAGACAGAGACCTATTGTATAAACTTGGACTAAATATACCCAAATGCTTGCTCAAAATCAGTGAGGGGAAAAGAAAAAGAAAGGAAAAGCAAAAAAAAAAAAGGAGGTTGTAGGGAGGGAAGTTAAACTATGAAAGCAGAAATTACTTTCTGCATGAAAATGCATCAAACTGTTCTCCCTGAGAATTTGGGATGGAAGTTGTCTTTTTGAAATTAATTTTCTCATTTGCACTTAAAAATCCTGTGTTGAATGTAATTTAAAGGAAAAAAATAAGGTTGACTATGAGACACTGTGACTGTAACATTTTGTTTGTTGTATATTTTTTGTTGTTATACCTGAGGAAATAATGGAAATACGCTTGAAAACCTCCACATTTCAGAGCCCTAAGCTATATTCAGTGACCTTCTACACCACACAAAGCGATTCAGTTAGTTTCCCCATTAGCCAAAGGGAGGAAACTAGAGTTAAACAAGCTTTATTTTTAACATTGTGTTTTCCTAGTTGATTGGAGATATGTTCAGTTTGTGGATTGACAAGAAATGTGTGTGTAGAAGGTCAAACAGATTACAAACATCTTTTAAATCTTACATTTCCCAGTTCTGTAAGACTATGAGCAAAATTACTGAATAGAAAAAAAAAGTATTCTCTTTATGTCATTGCTTTACCTCTAAAGAAAAACATTTAATAGCTCTCTACCCCCTTTCACTTAGCTGCAATATCCTCTTCAAATTATCTAGGTCACTTAGGCCCACTTACCATTTAGCTATTTTTAGCTTGCTAGTTGTCTTTACTTCTTAGAATTAATCCTGTTTGCAATTAAATTTCCTGACACTTTTTTTTTCCTCTCTGTAGACTGTGCATATTTGAGGTGTACAACCATAAAGTAGCGTAGATCAGTGAAAGGTCCATATTTACAGCAATCTGTAATTTTTCTTGAGCTTTTTGGGTTTTTTTTGGTTGGGGTTTTTTTGTTTGATTTCTGGAAGAAGAATATGACAGGACAGCATCTGATAAGGAGACGTAACCCTGTCTTGGTGTGAAATAGAGGAACACAGGTCTCCCCTGGTGTATAATAAAAATAATTATGATGAACCTGTGTGTATATATCTTCCTTTCTAACGACATGTCTGCTTCCTATCCTACATGAGCGTCAAAGACAACTCTGCCATCTCCAGGTGTGGACTTTGATGAATTGATCAGTGGGGCACAATTAGGAAACCTCTGAGCTTGGGTTGGCCACAGTAGAGATGGAAATCGAAGCTGTGTAGCTACTTCTTGTGAAATCGAGTCGTGAGGCACAGCATGGCTCAACACAACTGTGCCCACAGCTGCTCTCTGGAAGGTGGCGTTGGCTGGTTGTAATATGAATTATAGTTGCACAGCCAGAACCATACACAACTGGCTTTGGTTATGATTTGGTTATCACCTTTGGTTATGATTATTGGATATGGCTTTCATGCCAGCATGGAGCACATGCGCAGAGCCCAGCCCTGGGTGTGTGACATTGCCTAGGTAGGGCAGAAGTGAGCAACCTGGTCTTCCTCAGACTTCTATATAGAGGAACAGAGGAGTTAGATACATGTAATGTTTTAGAGGGAATTGGTTATTCTGAAAGCTTATGATAACTATGGTAATATAAGGAAATTAAAGTAGGAATCTTCTCGTCTGCTACTAACTGCCAGTGAAGAATGCATTATTATGTAATTATCTAAATGTTTGTATTGCTAATGAATACACTGGTGGCAGAATATGATCTTGTGCATCCATGAATTTGCCTTTAATTATAAACAGAAGGAATGTATAAGCAATGTAATTTAATATTATTTTCTCTATACTAATGTTCCATAAATGTTAACAATTTCATTGGTATCACATGCTTCATCTAAATGAAAAACTGTCATTTGTTGTTACATCTCTTATCTACAAATGACGGGAAAATTTGTGAAAGTAATTGCAATTTTAACAATACGCATATAGGCAATTTTATGTCATTTTAAAAGCTATACCATAATCTCAAATCACACTTGGAAAATGCCAGAAGAGAAAGGATGTATTGCATATTTACTTTTCTCTGCAACTAATGTATGGGATAAATACAGGAAGTACATCTAAAGCTCTTAAAATAAGCCGAGAACTGTTAAAAATATTCTCAGTATTTACTAGTTTCTCCCATAATAAAGTTAAATAACTTTTTTCACCTCTGTAGAATTAATAAATTCAGATGATCATAGCACAGTTTGCATTTTGGAAAAGAAAAGACGAGGGTTTAGTATTTTGTGATGCTACGTTTGCCTTTAGGCTGACATATTCTGGTCTGTTCCAAACAATTTTAAGGTGCTTGATATACTTCAAGGTACGAAGCATCTCATGAATCTTACAATATAGTGGGTCACTGTTCCAAACAGTTGTTTCATATGACTTTATAATGTGAGCTATAATACGGTAGCGATAAATTTGGAATCTGACACCTGATGAAAAGTAATCCCAATGTAGAAAGAGTCAGATTTCGTGATCTTATTTTACGTTAAATATTCATAAATATATTAAATAACTTCAGCTACTGAGAGGAGGAAAATGAAAATTTCATAGGAAAAAGGAAAAGCCAAGAAGACTATAACCAAATAAAACTTAATTATAATACTGGTCCTGCAAGCCTACTTGCTTTGTAAGAGGTCTTTGCAGGTAATAAAAGGCAGAATATGTATGCTTTAGGATTTTAAAGTGTATTACAATATTTATATGTATTTTTCCCTTTAATTCCATCAATTAGATCTCTCAGGTTATGTTTTTTCTCACATCTGCAAATGCTTTTCAGTTATTTTGATAGTGACTTTTGCCTATGATGAGCCTGTATGTTGAGACCTGCAGTTCATCGTGAAACTTATTGATGAGACATTTTGAACTTCCCTATGAAATAATAGTAGTTGCTGAATTTAATTTCTCTTCAGGCTGTAAGAAGAGGATTTAGATGCTCATCAGAAAGATGTGAAGAACTGTATTTGAAAGTGCTCAGGAACTGGCACTGTCCTGGGGTGACTGTATGATACTGTATTCCCTATCTGCTTCTGGGTGCCGATCTGGCTAGCTCGGTGCTCTGGCACGAAGCATTCTCTGCCTGCCCCGGGCGATGCTGGACGGGACCGATGCGGCATGGGAGGAACGGGTGAATTCCCAGATGGGATTCGCCTCGACCCCCAGTAGCTGTAACGCGCTGAGGAGGAAAGGAAATGGCGGAGGGGGTCTCCGTGGGGTCAAAGAGTTTATTGGCATGGTGGGAACCACAGAGCAATCCCGCAGCCATGTGGAGTGAGGGACGTTTTGTACCCCCACAGCACGGGCGTGGAAAACATCCAGTAGCCAGTAAGGGTGTAACAAGGGCAGGGAGCAGGGATTACAGCAAATGGGGTAAGGGATAGCTGGGGAGAACGGAAGCCAATGGTGGGGCATGGTTTACAGCTTTGGGGATGTTCTCTGTACTTTCAGGGGTTCTGGAACTTTGGGAGCCTCAACCTAGAGGACCTTATCGTCCCCTTGGTTCTGCTGATAATGGCTCACTGCAACACCTATTGTCTGCCTTATGCCAGACATGAATCCTGTGCCTTTCTGTGCTTTTAAGGGAGATGGGGGAAGCCAGCGGAATTCCTTTGGCGCTGTGTTCAAAGCACAGATGAGCTCGCCGGCTTCTCCTGCCCAGCAGCTCCGCTGCTGCAGCAGGGAACAGTTACATTCCTTCTGCTTTTTTTAGCTAGTTTCTTGTTCGTTAGTTAAAGTACGGAACCCAGGGACTTTGGCTTCTTCTTCTTCTCTTCTGGACTGTTCAGAACACCAGAACATCACTCGGAGACCCTACACTCCGGCCTGTAGGGGACCACGCTGAACCCAGCTCCAGAGAGGAGAGAGCCCCTCCCACAAAGGACTCTGAAATCTACCCAGGTTCTCTCCATAGCAAGAGGTTTTATTATTTAGCATTATTCTTTTTTCCTGTGCCTGCGTGCACTTTTGTTTGTTAAATAAATAACTTTTTTTCACTCTCCTTCGAGGAAAATTCTTTCTGAACCAGGTGGGGGAGGGGTGGCTGTAACCTGCCTTCTATCAGAGGACGTTTGTTTTGGACGTTCCTCAAACTGGGACAGGCACGAAAGAGGAAAGCTTAAGTGGTCTCAAATGAACAGAAGTACCTTCTAAAACAAAACAAAAAAAAACCCCAATAATATAAAATTTCTTGGCATATATATTAAATATGAAAACATATGCATGTCCCTAAAACCCTGGTTGAAATACTGGAGAAGCTGAGAAGTCTTGGTGATAAATATGATCTAAAAATGTGTTTTAATATTGTGTCTGATTTTTTTGTATCCAGTTTATAATAGATCTCAAGTGAGCTTAATCCTTGTTTCCCAGGGCAAAACTTCAGTGGTGACTGAAGCACCACTAATGCCTTTAGACCTTGCAATGACAGGGCAGCAGTGGAGATTGAGACCCCTAGAGAGCCATAGCAGATGTGTTTTATTCTGGCTTTTTTTTTGCCTTTTTTTTTGTTTTTTGAGGAGGAGGAGGAGCCTGTGAAATTAGTTGTCTGACGCTCAGAGGATGTGAGCAAAGTCAGGTGCGTTTTTCTGCCAGTTACAGAAGTAGCTAATATTTGGGTCCCAACAGCATCGTAATTAGTGCAAAACATGACATTGGATCTGAATAAAAGAATTAAGTAGTAAGAAATGATTTTGTGTGTCACTTCAAAAAGACTAAAAAATTGAAACACAGTCTTGTGCAAAATTAGATTTTTCCTAATTACTTGAATGTTCTGTGTAGATTTGTAGTGAATCCTCTTCCTAGCTGCATCAAATGCAATATAAATGCAGGTCTTTGCTTGCAAGGCCCTTTTCATCTTCTGTCTCCCCTTTCTGGCCTCTAAATAATAGGAGTGAAATAGAGTGAACCTCTTATATAGAGGTTTTACTAGCAATTTAATAAATTTCTGTTCTCTACCTGTTGTGCCTTTTACACCAGAAAAGCTCCACACACATTTTTACAAATCTACTTGTCTGTCATACATTAAATTCTTTCCTAAGAACATCTTCCAGTGTTTGGGAATTTGGTATTGGTTTGCTTTTTTCTTCTAGCATAACTCTTTTCAGGTATGCATTCCAATGCTTTGGGATATGTTGTTGGCCATCTTACTATCACCTTTTGCTCTATTGCACCTTTGTGAACTGTTCTGTCTTTATTAGTACTCGGGTAGTGAGCTCCATAGTTCAGCAACCCCCTGGTGGTTTTTTATGTTTATCCAGTGCCTGTCCCAGTGGGCTTCTGGTTCAAGATTGATTCTTAAGTACTATGGAAATGCAAATTATAATTTTGAATTGGATATGAGTTGCTCATATTCATGTAACTCATGTGAGTTATGTGACTTGTAGTAGATGTTATAAATATTGACCTTGGTATCCTGCTCGAATTTGTCTCAACTAATATTCTCCTCACTAAGCTATGAAAATATGGGCTAGGTAAAACAAGAATAAGCCCAGCTGAGTGGCAGAGTTAGGCTGGAAAAGATGTACTAAATGAGTATTGCATGATTTTTCCACTATTTTCATCAACATTTTGAACAGTGGAGATAGAGAATACCAATATTAAATGACACAAAATTTATGGAGACTATGGCAACCAGCAATTTGGAATGGCGGATAAGATTCTGAAGGAAATACGTTTTTCCCAGTTAAGCAATGACCAGAAATATATAAAATGAATAGAAACTAATGTAAAAGTACCACAATTAAGAAGTAGGAATAACCAAGCACCGGGTGTGGAATGGATCACAATTTTGTTTGCAGCTTGTATCACAAAGCAAACACAAGGCAACATTGCCCCACACATGCAAGTAAGGCTGTCACTGGAACCTGTGTCGAGAGCTCTCTCTAAGAGCAGTGGGTGTAAACATGTTCTCCATGATCTGTGAGACACCTTGACAGCCCTGTTCTGTGCGAGGGAGGGAGGAAGGGGAGTTGGCACAGTGGTTGCAGATGCTCTGAGGCATGGCTGAGAGCCTGTTTCCCTGTCATAGGATGGGAGAGGATGGTGGAAAATATGCGTCCTGGATTGTGTTGGAGGACTGTACCAGCCCCTCCCTGTAGGCTGTGGTGTTTCTGATGGGAGGGAAGCTGTGCTAGGACACACAGCGAGAGGATATGCAATGCCAGGATGGGAATGGGGAACTTTGTTTTGTGTAAGTCTCAGTGTTATCAGTGTTAATCCTCAACAGGGAGGATTATAGATACTCATTATTTAGATATATTTATAGATACCATTCAGTCACTGTAAATAAAACCAGGCTGCAAATACATGGCCAGTTACCTCCCTCCTATTTTTTTTAAATTTGTGGCAATCAATTCCTCCTTGTAAAGCCCTTCTAGCCTTGAAGGTGGTGTGAAAAATATTCTGTAAAGCTGTGTTTGTTCCAACATCCAGTATGCCTTGCTGTATATACAGTGAAAAGATTTCTATATATTCCTGTACATACTCAGTTAAAAGGTGATGGCAAAAGGCCCAAAAATAATTTGCCAAACTTTCCTGGGACACGCGCGCAGGTGTAATATGGAAATTATAATTTCTGCTGTGGCCTGAGAGTGATAGATGAGATGCTATGTGTCAGATAAAACACAGATTTGTTAGGTTTTTTTGTGAGGCATAAGTGAGATTATTTTTTTCTGGAGAGCCAGTTACAGTGGCAGCATGGTTCAAGCAGGTCATGTGCTGTAAGCAAAGCCCTGAAGTGGCCCTGGCAGCCAGGAGGGCCAACCCTGTCCTGGGGGGCATCAAGCTCAGCATCACCAGCTGGGCAAGGAAGGGGATTGTCCCCCTTTGCTCTGCACTGGGGCGGCCTCACCTCGAGTGCTGGGGGCAGCTTTGGGCACCACAACATAAAAAAGACATTGAGCTGTTAAGAGACCATCAAAAGGAGGGCAGTGAGGATGGTGAAGGGCCTTGAGGAGAAGCCGTGTGAGGAGCAGCTGAGGTCCCTTGGTCTGTTCAGCTTGGAAAAGAGGAGACTGAGGGGAGACCTCACTGCAGTTACAACTTCCTCGTGAGGGGAAGAGGCGGGGCAGGCACTGATCTCTGCTCTGTGGTGACAGTGACAGGACCCAAGGGAACGGGCTGAACTTGTGTCAGGGGAGATTTAGGTTGGGTATCAGGAAAAGGCTCTTATGCCCAGGGTGTTTGGGCAGTGGTCACAGCACCAAGCCTGACAAAGCTCAAGAAGTGTTTAGACAATGCTCTCAGGCACATGGTGTGACTCTTAGGGATGGTGCTGTGCAGGGCCAAGAGTTGGACTTGATGATCCTTGAGGGTCCCTTCCAACTCAGTGTATTCTGTGGGATTCTGTGGCTCTGTGTGTGCTTGAACACTGGGCTTGGGTGTACTTTTGTGTTTGGCCAGAGGGTGCTTCGCTAGCAGCTTTCCAATGTGGTGGCAGTGTTCTGCCTTCTCAGCAGGCATTAAGGTGCCCCAAACACAGAATTTAGTGGGTGGTTTCCTCTTGGTCTTCCCTCAGGAGTTCTTGGTGCATGTGAAAAATGAAGTGTGTGCATGGTGAGTGAAGCCTTTTTGGTTTTTTTTACATCTTCAGAAATTTGTTTTCTTGGGAACCAAATTCTTAGACATTTTCTTCAGAGAATTGACCTAAGAGAAAAAAGGTCTTATTTATCCTAAATAAAACTTGTCCAAACCAACTCTTTTGGTCAGCTATTTGAAAGAGAAAGGCCAGATATACAGAACAGCAACATGGAATGCTGTGAAAAATAAGTTATTTGTGCAAAAAACAACTTCCTGCATCAAAAGACAAATTAAATAAAAACATGATGTATCAGTGTGTTTTAACTCCCTGCAGGAGAACTCCAGTAAGAGGGGATCATTTTAGTTTTTTTCAAGATTTTTAGAAAATTATGTACTATAGTATTTTGCAGCAAAGATTGTTTCGTTATTCTATTAAGAGTTTAGTATTTACCGTTTTTCTGTTCTGACAGGGACATGTCAAAAACAGGTATCAGTATCTCTGTTCAAAATTCTGATTATCTTTTAGACTGTGTTTTTCTTGTTAGCGGGGAAAGGTATGGGCCGGACCTGGGCCTTCCAGTCCTTGAGTCATGCTTACTGTGTATATATTAAGGAGTAAATTTTTTAAAGTTCCTCGTTCTCTGTTTACTTCTTAATGTTGTCTTCATTCTCTTGCTCCTGATTTGCAGTTGTCCAGTAGTTTCTATGCGTCCAGTGGCCATCCTGATGTTTACATTACCAAAAAAAACAAACAAACAAACGTCAGGAGGCTAGAAAAGAGGCTTTGCATTCCAGTGCGCTTCTAACCCCTTTCCTCCCCTTTTTTGTGTCACAAGCAGATGGTGGTGGGGGGAATGGAGGTGTAACACTGGTTTCTAATAGACACCAAAGGGACTAGAAAAGAGGCCGTGAAGAAACTGTAGAAGTTGTGTAATGACTTGAAGTAAAAAATCACATTCTTCCCGGGTGTAAACGCTTAACTATATTACAGTTTTGACTGAAAATCAATGTTGTCGCTCATAAACCTGATGACATCTACTTTGTTATGAATGGATGAGATGTGTGGATAGAAGTAATACTACATTTTGCAACTCTTGGCTTACAGTGACATGTACAACTATTTTGCCTTTATCGCAGCCGTCTGTCTTGCCGGCTAATCCCTCTCATTTGTAAAAGTACATCCCTGTGGTGCGTGCATCCTTCGGTCACCCACGTGGTGGCAAACAGCCACTGGTGTTTTCCTGAGGATACAACTCCTGCTGTGTCATCCATCAGGACTCTCTGAAAGCTCTGACAGACCCATCTCCCTTCTCTTTAGTCCCATGGGGATGGGCAGCTGCCCAGTTTGTCAGCGACCGATATTTTTGCTAACAGATCTCCTGTTTCAGCAAGTTTGCTTCAGGTTAGTGTCTTGTATAAGTTCATTTCTACTGCCATGATCTCAGGATGGCTTCTGCGAGTGAGAGTGCGGAGGGTATACTTAGGAGGGGTCTCCAGAGGGAGATTTTGTTTGGGATGAGGTGTTTCTCTACAGATGACACTGTGCAGACGCCGCACTTCCTGTTTTATTCAAGCATCTTCTGTTGGAGCTCTGCAAAGCAGAATATATACAGGTTTTAACACATTGCTGAATGGTGGTAAAAAAGGTCAGTGATGGTATTCCTGACCAGTGTGCCTCTCTCTCATTCTTACCTATAAGTTTCAGAGTCTTAAGGTAGATTTAAAGGACATGCTGTACGTAAAAGACCTTTTTTTGGCTCTTACAATAAAAGCATATTCTAAATATGCTGCATGAAATGCTCACGTCAGAGTTTGTTCCTGATTGTGATGAAAAAATACTTGTGCATCACAACTTGGTCTTGCACCAGAGAGACACTGAATTCTTTCATTTTCTTTGTTTCCTATTTTAATTCAGAGCTCCAGGCAGAGCTGGAAGGGAGTGAATTTCAGCAAAGTAAATATCTATTATTTTTGTCTTTTTATTGTCTATAACTTTCTGCTGCTCAGAAAGTTGGCACTCTGGTATTTTAATTTTTGATGATTGATTGGGGTATTTTTCTGTCTGAGGAATGCAAGTATACTGACATGAAAAAATTACTTTCAATTTTTAATTCCGTGAGAATGAAAATCACTATGAAATACATCCTACCATCTTCCCTCTTGTTGTTGAAGATACTGGAAAGAGAACCTAGTCTGGGTCTTTGGGATGGAAATGAGTCATATAGTGTGAGAAAAAAACTGTTTTGTAAAACCAATATGGTTATGGGTTATTTTCATATAGCATTGCAACATACAATTGTAAAGAAGGTACCAGCAAAATTTCCCAATTTGTTGGGTTTTGTCTTATGGTAATGTTCTTTCATACTGCAGAAATTCCAAGGTGAATGAGTAGGCAAATGCAGCTCTATGAGATTGATTCTCTCTCTGCCTTTGTAATAACTGGTTTTAGTGAGTGTTGTTTTCATACTGGCTTAGAACACTTTCTCACTGAGATATTTGCATTAAAAACATTACCTATTCATTTTTTCTTTAATCATATGTAGCTTTGATATAAAATTTAAACTGTGACTAACACTTTTTATTTACAGTTAATGTTACTTTGGAATTGTTTAAATCAGTATTTTAAATTGAACAAGGCCTTAGAGCCACTCTGTAGGACTGTGTCATTAACCTATAATTGTATATTGCATGAAGTACTTTGTTTTCATTACTTTGGAAAAAGAAGTAATGACCTTGCAATTGACTCCTCTATTTAACATTTTCATCTGAGCTTTAACACCATTAGAAGTAACTGCTTGCATTGACCACAGAAGGAGCCAAAGAAGCAATGTTCTGCAGTCAACCTAATTCATTGCAGGCTAACAAAGTTAATATTAATTTGTGATTTACCAAGCCAAGGGCCTCTGTTAAATAAAAGTCAAGAATTTGAAACTCCTTTTTCTTGCTGTCAATTGCCAGCCATGGGTTTCAAAATACACCATGCAGAACTTACGTTTTCCCATCAGGATACCTAACCATTGAGTAGCCAGTAGGTCTGTGCTGCCTGACACGTTAACCTAAACTGTTTAAGGTGAGTGTGGAAAGTTCCTGTTATGACAAAGATCCATTTCACGCAGAAGTTATCTGGGAGATATCCTAAAAATATCCTTTTTTCCTTATTTGTCTGGAGTGTATTTCTCTCCAAACCCTGTCAGTACTAAATAATCATCAGGCCCTACAGTGTTTACTCATGTTGATAGGCAGCTCTAACAGCCGGGAGTGCCTCCCATTCATCTGTTCAGTATCATCAGACACAAGGAAAGCAGAGCAGACTCTCCAAACTGGCTGTCATTTCAAGAAGGCTGGGGCACATAAAAGCAATAAGTAATAATGACTTAGCTGGGGGACTGAGCGTTCTGAACCACATGAAAAATGTGCTTTGCTTAAAACCATGAAACTTGGCAGGTTGGCTTAGGATTTGCTAAGGCACGGAACAAAAGCAAATATGGTGCTTTCTGATTGCCCTCTGTAGAAAACTGAGCTCTTCTGGTTCCAATTTTCTACAGGTTCTTAAACATGGTAGGAAGAAAGTTTTAGCAATGTTATACAGATGGCAAATGTCAGCTTTTGTTGTTTTTTTTTTCCCCTTCTTCTAAAAAGTAAAGCAGGATCTATTTGTCCTAGTCTCAGTTTCTAGAAAATAAAATGGCTAAAGTGGTTCTTTTTACATCTTATGGTCTTAGAAAGAAGAAAAAAGATAAAAAATTTGGGGAGATGAAGGGGCAAAGGGGCAGAGGTATTTTTGGTAGACCTTCAAGAGTCAGCTTGAATAACTGTTCTACAAATATATCATCCAGGAAGAACAGCACCTGAAAAAACGATAGACTTTCTTCTTTATTTTCCTATAATATATATGTGCTTTTAATCAAAATGGTCGGGAGATTGGGTAGGAGTGATGCCCAACGCTAATTGCTCATGAAAGGTAAGATCAATAACCACTGTGTCTTACAGTGAAAACCTTTGTAAACACTTGGTTGCGTTAGTGAAGTGAAGGATAACGTTCAGATCTTGGCTGGGGAAATCTAAGCCAAGTTGCTTTCCTTTGAGGAGGCTCATGGCACAGCTTGCTTCCCCAGGTCTAGTCTAGCTTTTCTCAGTCATCCTAAGAAACTTCAGGAAGGGCAGCCTGTCAGCTGGGCTTGGGTAGGCTCAGGAGGGTAAGAACAAGTACCGGCTTCTGCCTTCTGAATTGGTTTAGAAGAGAAAGTACATGAAAATTTCTTTGTATCCTTTCAGTAATTTGAAATAGGCTTGTGCCTGTGCAGTGAGCTAGAGCAAATTTGGGTCATCAATATTCCAGGTACAAGGAGAGGATACTTTCATTTTGCACATCTTTAGAAACAGCATGTTGCCTTGCTCCCTGTTGTTCATATTTTTAACTGTTAATTAAATTCACTGACATTGCAGCTGTTTAGATTATTAATAGTATCCCCTATATTTGAAAATAATTAGAATGCTAATATTTTTATGATCTCACTAAATACTTTTCAAAATGGTCTAAAATATGTTCTGTTTAAAAGGCAAGATGGCATAGTCAAGTCACGAAGGTTTACTGTAATTAAAATATATCCATTATAGTTAAAATTTGGTTTGAATTTTCAAACAATGCAAGGTGTAAAGGATTCCAGATTCAGCAATTTTTGTTGCTGATGTTCCATGACCAATTCATTGAGACCCCCAAGGGCAGGAGCTTTGGAAGTTTGTTTGGCTCAGGGATCATACACAGATATATCACTATGGAATTGAATGGAGGATATATTGAGGAAATGCTGGTCAGCTTGAACATAAGAAGAGAATCATATGCTTATGGAGTGTTTAGGTATTTCTGTCTTGATCTGACAGATGATGAAACTGCTATTTTGAAAAGTCTTTTAAAGGTACTTGTAATGGTGCTTGCAATTGCATAGTTTCTTTGAAGAGAAGGGTTGTTTGTTTAATTTATTGCTCCTGACAAATCTTTTTTCTTTTTTTTTTTTTTGTTCTGTAAGTAGCTTTCTTCTGTAGCACTGCCATTTCCTAATAAGCTGCTTCTGTGATGCCTCAGCCTAATATTTAAGTTGTTCCATTTGAATGGCAAAGAAAGCTGTTATTGTCATAAGCATTATGCATTAAGCAAATGGATGGGATTGACATAGCTGCTATGTGTACACAATTTTATTTCCTGTCTCTTCATGTCTTTCCTAATAACAAATGTAGAAATGCTGTTAGTAGTCTGCTAATCTAGCACAGAATGCTTATAAAAAGATTTAAAAATAACTTAGTAATTTAATATGCGTATTTAAGCTTGAAAAATGGAATTTTGCAGTTCTGAGTATATTGTGATACTTGACAAAGGCGAGGTTTTGGAATCAGTTGAAACCAACATTATATGTCTATTTTTGGGAGAAGCAGTAGATAATTGTCATGCAATTGCTGAGATGAGAGCACTCATACCTGTTTTGCTTCACAACGACTGACTCTTATGATTCTTACAATCCTTGAAACAAGGTTGAATCGGTCTGGCCAGCAAGATACCTTTAAAGCAAGACAGTAGCAGGATGTTGAGACTATTTTTAAGGAGAGTTCTGAGTCTTCCTCCTGTAAGCAATTACACTGAGGCAAACAAGTTCAGTACTCTCTGTTATTAGGGTGTTGTGTTTCTTATCTCTGAGTGTTTTATGCAGTACTTTAAGAGGAACTGACCTGAGTGCAAGTTCCTGTGCAGACTCTCAGCTCTAAAAACACAAGAGGAATTGTTTGTACCAACAGCTGAACATCTGTAGACTGTGTGCTGGGAAAAAATGGTGCTTTGTCGTGATACTATTTTTTTTTGGTTGCTGTTTTGCATGACCTCACGACTGCAAGTCAATAAATGCTCCTAAGATTAAAATGAGAAAAGTTAAGCTGAAGCTGATAGTGGAATACAACATTCAGCTTGGGAGGAAAAGCCTGGCATGTAATTCTAAGATGCTCATTTCTTTGGCTAACTTTATGTGAATAGCAATTAGCTTTGTGTTGATATTCAAATAGAGATGCTTTACTTGCAGTTACTACTGGAAAAGATCCTAAGGAGAAATCATAATGCAGGAAAAAAAAAAAAAAATCAGTTTCATGAGCTGACCATAATGAGTGTAGGTAACTTTATGTAATGAATTTTCCATATATAAAATTACCAGCATTGTATAAATGAGCATCATCTGATGTAAATACCATAAACTCTGCAGAGCAAGCTATTGAGTAACTTCTTAAATAATTTAATGAACCTTATGTAAACAAGCTGCAGTGAGCAAGGCCCTAATGGCTCTACAAACATGAGGTTTTGAATAAAATTCTACTGAACCTGGATTAATATGTAGATTTAGAGAGCTACCTCATCTTTAATCTGAAACTTTGGGTAACACTGTATTTAACTTACTATGAAAGTTACTATGAAAAGTTACTATGTTTCTGTAATATGTCAAGATGTTACATAAAAGTAAATAATTATAAAAAATAAAGTTAATTAGTCTTTTGAGGTAAAGGAAAATACTCTGTAGTTTATAATACCTGCAGAATTATATGAATTACCTTTATGATGAAAAGAACCAACTCACATTAATATAACAAGTCTCTCTTAAGCCTGTTTGTATGAAAATATTTTCTTTTTGTGCATATACACTAATTCTGAAAGTCCTGAGAAAGACAAAAATCTTGATTCTGGAGATTCACAGGCAGTCTTCTCTAAAAAACATACTTTAATATTTTAAACAGACAGTTTTAATAGAGAAATAGGACAGATGTTCCTGTAACTTAATAACCTTGCTCCTGTGTGTCTTTGTTCTGCCAGATTCTAGTTCACTACAGAGAGTAACAGAAGTCGCGGGGCTGAAAATCCAGTTTACTGCTCTTTGCTTAGGAAGGTCAAGCACCCATACCACCAAAACACAAATAAGAAACTCATATTTCTACATCTCCTGCATTTCAGTGCTATAACAACTTTATCATTTGTACTGGTTCATAATAAAAATAATTTTGTTTTCTTAGATGTAGCATTTGCACAAACTGTGTCACAGGATTAAATTTTTTTAATTTCTGATTTTTTTATTGTCTGCTTTATTTTTGGGGACTGTTATCATGTGTGTTTTCAAATTACATCTGAAAAGCTTAAGAGCTCTGTTAAAGTAGAGAAATTAAGCACTTAAAAGTTGTGAAATTTAAGAATTACAGCTGCTTGTATAATCTTATTTTTGTCTTCCCTATGTTTATGCACAATGGCACAGTTTTTAATTAGAGAATCACGTACCGTTTTTTTCCCCTTGGAGTTACACTTCATTCAGTGCACAGGAGGGATAATGCCTACTTGATGATTGCTGCCTTCATCATTTTCATACTCTGTTCTGTGTGTAGCCATAGGCTTTATTTACTGCATCCTAATCAAAGTATGCTCTGATGACAAAATTCTTAATTTCCCTTGGCATTTTCTATGGGTCTTACCACTTTATATTTGAGTAGTTCCCAAATATTATTAATCATCGTCTTTACAGTCCCCAGTTTTCATTGTGAGATTCAGGTGAGAAACTGAAGTACTAAAAAGCAAGCACAGAATGTGTTTGCTGATTTTGGGTTCTATGGCTGTCATGCATTGTGCCTGATAGTTCAGAGGATTTTTTTTATTACACAGCACTTTATCTGTTCCAGACAGAGATCCTCTTTGATTCTAACAGAAGCAATGAGTTTTCAACACTTCTTCAAATTCAGTACCCAGAAGATCAAGAGCACATAATAGTAATCCTTAGGGGGCTGGTTTCAATGATATAATGTGCAGGAAATGAAGAGAGAGAAGCCAAATCCCCAGGGCAGCACTATCTGTAGAATTATTGTTTCATTTCACATTTGCCACACGGTTTCCACTCTCAGCAACAGTTCAGACAAGGGCACTATGGAAAACAGCTTTACTGTGTAACCTGAGTTTTGTGTCCAGCTGGATGCCAAGAGGTCTATTCTGTTCTCTGATTGGGGAAATGGCATGGGGTAAAAAATAAATTCAGTTTAGGGTTGTATCATGATGCATGACTGCTCTGACAGCGTGCCGCTGTAAACATTCTTCTCTGAATGCAGAGTGGGAAAAAAAATCACACAGGGAAGAGAGATAAAGCCTGACAAGTCTTACTAAAGTCTCCTTGTTTGAAAGTGGGAAGAAGAAAGTGTGACTCTGTGTGTGAGGGAAAGCAGACTTGGAGTAGTTAGGCAGAAGAGTTACATGACACAATGAAGATTTTGGAGCAATCTCAGATTGTCTGTACCCATCAGACAGTTCAGGGCGATCTTCCAAAGACCCCCTGTTGACAATTGGTCTACTGACTCTTTTCTGTTCTCTCTAAAGTAACAGTCAGTTCTTTCCTCTTGTTCCAAATTTTGTGTTTCACCATGTTCCTCAACCACGTCTCATTTCCCTCCTGTCTTTGTCTACTTGAACAGTTGAAATATAATGTCTTTCTCAGTTCAGCCTGGATGTTGGAAGATGGGTGGGAAGCACACTTTCTGCTCACAGCTTTCTACCTAGTTCTAGTCTGGCTCAGAGCTACCAGGAGGAACACAAAAATGCCAAGAAAAGCCTTGCTAAGCTTCTGGAGTTTTGGGTCAATAAGCAATTAGTTTCTTTAAGTTGCTGGATGGTAGGGTGTTAATGAGGTTTTGGGAGGTTTAGCTGTTTGTCTTGTCTTGTATTAAAAATGTGATAAGCCTTTAAAATTTATAATTTTGAATCTCTGTTTTGGAAATTTGAACAATTTTCCTAGGTATGTGAAAAGCCACAGCTGCTATACAAAGGTGTGCAACTCCCTCCTGCCTAATCTCCCTGCTCCAGATCAGTGAAATAGCAGAGCTGTTTGCCAGGCATTTTTTAACACATGCCAGGTATTTCTCAAGACCAGCAAAGCTGTTTGGCAGAATAATTATCCTTTCATTTTGCCCTGTTCAAAGGAAGTCCTTTGCTCTAAAACAAACAAACAAACAAAACCATAAAACCTCACACATTCTCCTCCTTGGATGTCAAAGATAGGAAAAAAAAAATGATCAGCTGTAGTTAAAGGCAGTTAAAAATGGGTAAACGTGAAATATCAAAAAATCTTTAAAAAATAGCCATTTCTCTCTATGTATTGTACTACTGATGTTTTTATCTAAGATTATGTTAACCATATATGGCATAATAGTACGTGGGATACTGAGGCATTACAAGATATGGAAGATTTTGTATTAGTAAAATATGTACTTTCCCCCTTGAAAAAAAAATATAGCTCCAGTGAGTGCAGTACTGTTTCCATGCAGCTTTATAGCAGTGCTTCTTCTTGCTATGATTCATTCTTAACATAAATGCACCATATCAGGGTACCTGGAGTTGGTAAAGGCTGAAGGGGAAAAGGAAAGTGTGTCCTTATACACCAAATCCAAGGAGTGCAGGAATTTCAGGTAGAAAGTTTGTCATTCCATTCTGTCTAATTGTTCTCTCTCCATACCTTGAATGTTGCAGTGAATGTAGTGCAATGCAAACGACTTCTGGTTTGGGTTTTGGTTTTTTTTTTTTTTTTTTTGTAGAGCATTTCAAACAAAAATTGTAGAGTAAACTTCAGGGCTCCTTGTCTGTGTGATTGTACATTGTGGTTAAGGTGATGCACAACCATTATAAGAGAGGGGGAAAGCATATTGCT
Organism: Struthidea cinerea; assembly: GCA_013397865.1. Taxonomy (NCBI): domain Eukaryota; kingdom Metazoa; phylum Chordata; class Aves; order Passeriformes; family Corcoracidae; genus Struthidea; species Struthidea cinerea. Next base: position 415,671 of record VZTI01002590.1, on the reverse strand, counting down.
TTGTTTTTTCTGCTTCTGTTTAAGCTAAAGAATGAAATCTGCTTGCTTTGCTTTTAGTACCTGTAAAGCATTTCTTGTATTATTTAAATGTATTTAACTACACTTTGAAATGCTTTCTGATTTAAAAGATTAGTTTTGTATCAACCAAAGCACATTTGGATTAAGATTTACCAGGGATTCAGTAAACTCACTCTTTTGCTTTGAATTTATCTAATTTTTAGGAGTTGGCTGCCTTGGAATTAGAAGAAAAAGATAGAAGCTTAGAGCACAAACCCTAAGGGATCAGCTGACCTGATGTCTGGGTTTCAGTTTTCTGAAATCTTTATGTTGTGAAATTTGAACTTCAGCTGAGCTAGCTCAGCTTTTAACTGCAGCCTTAAGACTCAGCTTGATTTGAATCCTTATCCCATAGCTACTGAATCAATTTCCAAATTATTTAAAGTTTATCTGTAAAGTGCTAATATGCTCTCTATTTAGGAAGTGAAGAAAAAAAAGGTGAAAACAGTTGAGAGATCCATAGCAGCAGATTTTCTCTTGCAGCTGGCCAAAACACAATCTAACTAATGATCTGAGGAAAGCACTTTTCCTTTTATTTTTTTCCCCCATATAATTCATTGGCAAGCTTCCTGCAGTTGCTGCTTTGACAGATATAAAATTGCCTCTGTCTTTATTGCATGGTCCAGCCACTGCCAAATTTCCTGGCCTTTCTTGTTCCAGTGGCCACCACGGTGCTTTACTGAGATCTGAGGAAGTAAAATTCAGTGAAGTGGACATATGTGAAGTTACCTGTTAATATTGCCAAATATTCACTAGGCAGTGAGCGATAAAGTTATCAGATTATTTTCAATTCATTCATTTTAAATAATTTGTATTTCTATCTTCTGTTTTATAATTATTGTTGACAGGGAGTGCTTTCTGCGTGTCCTTTGCACATCATGCTTTGCCATATGTGAGCATTGGACTTTCAATAGGATGCAGGATGCTACGAAGCTTTTGCTCTTGCTCCCTACCGAAGTGCAGCTTGTGTTGAGAATCTTATGAAAAGGAGCAGGTTCCCAACTGAAAAGTAAAACTGTTGTACCCTCTCTGGCATAGGGATTAGAGGGAAAAAGGCAGGTTGTGGTCTTTGTCAGGTGCAGTGTGAAAGATGGGAATGTAGCTGGTTTCTGCATGGGGTTCAAAACGAATGTAGGAGGGAGTTAAGAGCTCGGCTAATTAGGTGGCAACCTGACACTGCTTGCTACTTGTACCCATCATTAAAATGCTTGCACATACAGTCATCTGGCTGGTCTGCCTCACTTAGCTAACAAACAGCTTGTTTATGAGGACAGAAAATGATGAGAGGAATGGAAAATTGGCCAAAAGGAAAAAAAAAAAAAAAGGCAGGAAAGTTGTGTCTGTAGAGCAGTGTTGAAATTTGGACAGAAGGACTCCATACCCAGAAAAGCTGAACTACTTATTCTTATGGAATTGATAGTTATGGAAATCTAAGAACAGGATGTTCTTCCAGATAATTTGAGTGTTTTTTACTGTTTCAACACCTGAAATAATAAAGAATAGCTTTGCAAAAACTCTGCTGGCAAACATGTTTTTTTCCAGGAACAAAAGACATTTTCTTTTTTGTTTTGTTGTTGTTCTTTTTTTGTTGTTGTTGTTGGTTGTTTGCTTGTTTTCTTTTTCAGTAGCTGTTTGCTTGTGATAACTGCTCTCTACTGCTACAAACTGTGTCAGGGTGTGCATATATCTTTTCTATGCTCATAGTGAATCCAACCATCATCTTAAAAAAGAACAGTTTGTTTCTGTTACTGGAAAAAAATTGGAGATGGACCAGAAGGTGCAGTAACAAAGGGAGCAGAAGGATTGGAATGCCAACTGAAATAATGTTGAGGTAGACTGGGACTGGGATTTAGAGAGGAAATGTAAATTGATTGCCTCAGATGTAGGAAGACTGAGCTGATAGCTCAGCAGATTGTGGTACAAAGAAGATGTGAAGTCATCTCTTACTAGCATAATGAAGAGACAGGGAAGGTGGCTGGGGGAAAGGAGTTAAGGGAAGGTGTTCTGTGTGAGAAACTGATCCAGAGAGAGGAAATTAACACTGTAACTCAGTGTCACAGTGCCCGAGGTAGCACCTACTTAAGTCTGATGGGAAGTCTGTGAAAGTAAGCTTTGCTATCAGAGAGTTAATGAAGATGGGGAAATGTTTTGGAGTGATCAGCTGGCATCTAGAGAATATACTGGAGGGTTGTTCCATGGTCAACAAAGTACCTAAGATTCATGTCCTCTGCTTGTGCATCTTCTATAGCAGCCTCTTTTCGTAACTCCCTCCACTTCTCCTCCAGAGCTGAAATCAGCCTTTTAGGGATAGGCTGTTTTGTTATCAGTGCCTTGATTCAGAGCCAGTACTAATACCAGCTGGAGCATGAATTGTTTTCCAGAAAACTTACATTTCTCTTAAGACTGGTTTTCAGTACTGATGTTCAAAATTGCTGTATGGTTCACACAAATTTTACTGTTTCTCTTTGCTAAATTATTTATGGTTTTTTAGACATTTTAGTGTCCATAAAACTGTTTTGTCCTTTGTAAGAGCTTTTTCTCTCCCTTCACCCTGCTGACATGCCTTCCAGATGTGATTTCCATGTCACTCTCAGCTGCAAGCTGTCATCATCCCTTGATGTTCCTTTTTGAGGCCCATTCAAACACGTTCAGGTGAAATGGGAGTTACAAACAATGACAGTCATATTTTGTTGTGTTCTCAGTGTGCATTCTGCTCATGGTAAAGAATGAGCAAGTGGGCCAATACAGCAGTTTCAGAATAATTCACTAACAGCTCTACATTTAAGGACTAAACTTCTCATTTGAGAATTAGAGATGTCTGGTGTAGTCCACTGAAACAAAAAGACTACTCTAAAGAAATGCAAAACCAGATAGATATAGAACACAATTTTTTTAAAAATCAAAGCTTTTCAGGACATGATCACTCTTGAATAATATCCTTTATAATATGTTACGTAAAATTAGAAAGAACAGTAAAATACAAATTAAATTATTCAATTGTAGTTAAAAGTTGAGTTTCATTCACAGCATCATTAGGGTTTGAGATACTGTAGTTGAAACTCAGTTTTTATTTTTCTCTTTTAGTTGTGCTTAATGAAAAACTGACTCAATATTTTAAGAACTTGACATCAAGAGAGATAGCTGCTTTTCAGCTTGTTGACTAATTAAATAATGTTCTGTAGCTTATGCTCTGCTCACTTACCGTACTGTTCAAAACCTTACAAAGATACTGTAGCAGATAATGTTTGAACAAGTTGTATGAAATAGCGATCAGCAAGGGTTCTTGTTTTCACTTCTGCAACCTTTATAAAATCTATATATTTTCCTCTGAGTGTATAGCAGGTTTGTGAGTACAGTAAGATTTGTGGTCTTTCTGCTGTTATCTCAGACATGACTTAGTGATTGTGACCAGATTTTTTTTAAGACTAAAAAAGTGATAGAAATACTAACTTGTAATTCTAAGAAAAATATAATACTCGGGATACTCACCATAATTCTGAATTGTGAGAACTCGTAAAAATATCAGAGTGTAGGGCTATAATACATTTTAGAGGGTGTGCTATAATCCTGAGATTGCAGAGTTGTTTTCTTCTGCAACCTTGGTATTTTTTGGATATTTTCTGAAAACCATCCATTTAATTAAGCTGTTTACAAGGCACTTTATATACTATTAATCTTGAATGTTATCATATTGATTTATTATGTTAATTTTCCTCTTAAAGAAAAATAAAACAGAAATAATTTGAGTGTGCCCCCCCCCAGTCTTTTAAAAATAAACTTTTTTTTTTTTTAATAGACTCTTTTTAAACTGTGGGATTTGTAAATTTAGGTTTTTTGGAGTTTACAATATTAAACAGTGCAATAAACCTTTGAGATGCACAGAGGGGCTTTGTGTGTGGAGATTAACTACTATGGAGTAGTTATGTGAAGTAATTCCAGTTTATTAACTACTATGGAGTAGTTATGTGAAGTAATTCCAGTTTCATATTAACAGGTGTTCATAAATTACATATATAACATTAGTCATCTGCAAACTGAAGACTTTGGTGAGGTTCAAATGAAGAAGGGATGGTCAGCTTGGAGATGATAAATGTGTTTTCTCTACCAGAGTGATGTCATGTAGCAGAGTGTGCAGCTGGTACGTAATCTGAATATCACGTTTAGGGAAGTGTCAGACTGGTTTCACTGAGTGACCTGGAAACGAGATCATACCTGACCTAACATAGTCATAGGGTTCTATAAAACACCTGTCATTTTCTGCTTGTGAGCTCTTGTTCTTATGGGAAAAAGTAGATCTGGGTCTTATGAGTATTTAGATATGCTGATTAAAAAGCTATGAAAGTTGATAACAATAACATTAAAGTGATGTATCTTCAAATGCAGTAGCTGAGATCTGAAAAACCCTCTGGCATCTCGTATTTGAAAAGTTTAGAACTGAACCACTGATGTTCTTGATATATTGCTCTCAAGAGCAGCAGAGAGTTGATATGAGGTCAGAGATCATCCTCCCCCAATATACTTTTGGTAGAATAACATATGAGTTGTAAATGCTCACCAGCACGACCACCAGAAGAGAAACAAAATCCCTATACAGAGCACAAGCCCTCATATAGTTATCTGAGTGACTGTGAGATTACATATGTTGCTGTTTTGACCTATAATGAGTCCTGAGACTATGAAAAACTCACTTATAACATGCCTCAAAATGTAACAACAATAAATGTGACAGATTTATTATTGTTCATTATAGTCTTTCCCACTAACTCTGATCTTACCTAGGAGAGTGGATGCATATGTCACTTTTAAGCACTGAAATGTAAGCACCCCAAAGAAAACAAGCAGAAAAATATTTGTGTGTCAAAGCAGTAATCGCTGCTTTTAAAGGTACGTGAGGCCACAAGACAATATTTTATATTTCATAGGTGTAACAGCAATTTCTTACTCTTCTCTTACAAACAGGGAGTGTATTTGAGCTATGTTTCCACCAAAATATTCCCTGACAGCAGCAACAGATGGGAGTGAGATGTTCACTTCATGAGCGTCATTAAAGGAATAGTTTGTTACTAGTTTGAAATAACTATATTAAGACTTCTGAATAGCCCTCTATGTCTTTTAGTGTAACAGAATCCAGTGTCTTTGATCAAATGTGTTTTTTTATTCCAAGTGTCTGTGCCAGTCCTACTAAATTTGCTTCTCATTAAAAATGTGTGGTTTGTAAATGAAACTCAGCAAGTGGTAAACTAATAGGAATCTTAGTGAAAAAAATTCAGTCATCAAGGTGAGCAGCTCTGGTGCTGGCACAAGCCATGGCAGAGCACCCTGGTACCTGCCCCACGTCCTGAGGTGCCCTGGCATGATCAGTATGAGGCTCTGCAAATGGAAGTGAGTGGTTACAGGGTCAATGGTTCATCTAGCTTGGAGGTGACACCGAGTCAGTCTATGTCCTGTGTCCAAACTGTTTTCATAAAAAAAAAAAAAGAGTCATCCTTGACAACCTATTACAGAGTTTCCTTGTCATAGGAAACTCTTGACAGGAAAGAGAAGGTCCAAAATGCAGAAAACACCCACTTTGTAGGGAAGTCTATTGCTTCTCTAGGGCCTGGGTTACAGATGTGAAGAAAAACACTTCCTACCCTGGAACAGCCCTCAGATTGCTATCCATTATTGATGTTTCAGGTCGGCAGTGATAAAACTGCAAAAAAAATTCCAAAGGCAATCAAGAGACACTTCAGGTCTTTGAGATGATGCAGCCGGGGATCAGGGGCACCAGAAATGTTTTCCTCTATCCCTTCAGGCACAGGGAATGATGAGGGAAGAAATAGCTGATCAATACCTGGCTCCAAGCCGGGTGTCACCAACAGAATGTTGGATTTTTGATCATGTGTGAGTTTACACAGCACTGAGCCTGCTGGCAGCAGATGGGGTACACCTGTCTCAAATGGGAAAAAGGATCTTTGTGCAGGAGTTAGCAGGACTCAATGGAAGAGCTTTAAATAGGTTTTGAATGGGGAAAAGGATAAACCAGGCTCACTCGAGAAAAGCCTGGGAGCAACACAACAATGTTTACAGTGTACAAGTGAGGTGCTTTGATCTCCAGTCTCTGTGGATGTAGGGGATGGAGAGTCATCCGACAGCAGAGATGGGAGGGTTACTGATGTGTTAGAAACTGTGGAAAAGGTCAAAAATGATCACATAGGAATTAAGTCTTCTCCCCCACAAAAGAGGGATATGTGCCAGAGTCTGCTGTTCTGAGGGGAGGAACTGAGTTGGTTTAAATAGTTTAAATTCAACCCAGCTGTAATACCTGAAGTTATGTCGCTAAGGTTTTCCAGGATACAAGGAGAACAAAGCAGTGTGGTTATCACTCTGTAATGAGAGCTAAAACAACAGAAAGGGTTCTCTCAACACGTGTTGTGGTCTGGTGAGCCGGAGTAGGAAGCATTATCTTTGTAGTACTGTGTTTGTATTACACTTGGGAGACTTGTCTATATAAAGGACATCAGTCACAATCATTACAATGCTGACTAGCATTTTCTCGAGCAAGAGATCACATATTTGAAAAGAAACCATTCTTATCCCTACCAAGATGTTTCTGTAAATATTATGGAATAAAAGCAAAATACTTGCTAATATTTCAGTAATATTTGGGAAAAGCAGTAAGTTATGTGATTCTGGAGCAAAATATACTTGTGTGTGCTGAACAAGCTAAATAAACACTCTTTGTAGAAAAGCTATGACAAAACCACTCCACTCTTTCAGGTTTTGGTGAATTTTTGTAACCCAAGTGCAGCTGGTGTCATGTTTAAAAGCTTTTTGCAAATCATGCTTGAAGAGAACAAAAATTAAATGTGTCAAAATTATGACTTTTTACAACACACAAGAATATCCTGAACATTCAGTCATTATCTTGTTATAGTTACCAACTTCCTCTACAATTGAAATAAGTATCTTCTATTGCAACCAGTAGAGGCCTTTTTCATGTTGACTAATGCAGATGAATTCCAAAACTGAGTTACTAAATGGTAAAATTGAATTTACAATTCAATAATATTAAGAATTTGTCCACTATATTAGACATTCTTGCAGGCTTGAAAATATTTTTACAGCATCTGGATACATTTTTGTTATGTAAATTTGCTGTGGGATGTATAATTTTTAAATACTCTTTTTTAAATCCACATTTCAAGTTTTTAATTGAATTTTTTCTTACATTTTAATTAAATCTACAGTACTCTCAGTAAACAGCAGTGGCTGAATGTTTGAGCTCTCAGTTTGAGTTTTCTCTGTTGTCATGATGTCAAAGTGATTTCCATTTCACAGGACTCTGCTTCCTCTCTCCATGTGTGAAAATTTTAAGCCAACTATTTTGACAGAAATACTCTGTCTGTAGGTAAAAATAAAAATGTGCCCCAGGCAAGGACTCATGACCCAGCGATCTTTATTTAGCCTGGATAGAAGATTTTTATCAGTCACACATTGCAGAAAACAGCTTGATAATAAAATGTGATAAGCCTAATGCTAAGAAATCCATATTGAATGGGAAATGTTGTTGACAATTAATTTCTAACATCAATCTCTTTAATCCCATGCTGTATAAACTTCTGTCCTATTTCCTGAAATTGATACAAATTCCTGTTATATTCTGGTAGAAAGCTTAATAAGCATACACTTGCTCTTCTAATTTAGTTCTGATTTTTTTTTTTTTTTTTTCCCCTGTGTACTTTTTTCCCAAATCTAGAGTCAGAATAATTTAGTTTGGAAACTTCCTCTGGAGGTCAGCCTGTCCAACCTCCTGCTCACAGCAGGGTCTACCTCAAAGTTGGATCTAACTTCAAAGTTGGATCATGCTGCTTGGGGTCATATCCGTCAAAGTTTTGAATATACAAAGAATTTTTAATAGAATTTTCTTCTTTACTTTCCAAGGATGAGTTTTGCTTTAGTGCTTACTTTTTATTGTTCCTTGTATTTTTTTTGGTTGAAATTTTTGTGAGGTTTTTGGATAGATAATTTCTTAGGACTAACAAGTGTGAATGAAGGCATAATTTTTTTGTTCTATAGTTTTTAGTGAAATCACCCTAGACAAAGGTTTGATTAGATTTAATTTGGTGACTGCAAGTGAAACAAAAAATGCAGAAGTAATGAGCTCCAGTTAATGCACTTGTGGTCAGATTTTATACAAAAGCTAAAAGGGGAATTATCTCTGCTTCAACATGTTGGACAGTATCATTTTTGCAGTCAGCTGAAATAGCAGTAAAAGGCCTTAACTTGTAGTTAAAAATTTTACAGAAAATGCATTGACTGTTCTGTAATTTAATTCCATGAACAATTAATAAAATGCTGAGACTGAATAAAAGTAATGACTCTGCTGAATATCAGCTGTGCTTTAAAGCAGAGGATGTGCTAATTTAATATCAAAACCGGTAATGAAAAGTTTAGTTTTGCCTTCTTATTTTTCTAAACCATATCAATTGAGCAGCAGGTAGTTTAATGACAAATATAGGTCTTAATTTTGCTCAGTTATCACCACACGATATTTATTAATTTATTGAAGAAGGTACATAAAAGATTTCAACATTTTAATTAATTTCCCAATAAATATCACTGGCCTCTTAAAAGTTGATCTATTTTTGTCTAATTATCTTTTAAAATTTTTGGTTCTAATTGCAGTGATACGTGTTGTCTCCTACACTCAGTTTTATAAGTTAAAAAAAAACTACCAGATAAACTCTTGATACGTAGCAAGAAGAACAAAGAATTTTCATGTCTTCACTATGTCATGACCAGCTTTCATACTTGGATTTCTGAGACTCCAGCATGTTTTGCTGCCCAGGCATCTTTTATTCAAAATACAGATAGCTCATGACCTTACACTTTCACTGCAGTGTCTGAGCATGTATTTCCACTAAAACGCAAAACTATATGCTAATCTCCTGTGGATTTAGAATAAATTCTAAAGATCTTTCTTGACATCTGTACAGCCTTGAATAGGTTTATTCTGTGTATGTGATACATTTCCTTCTATTGTATTTTTGTTCTTATTCATCCTAAATGTATATTGTCCAAAACATTGAATGCTCTCAAAATTCTTCTTCCTAATGTTTTTTTTTAATCTGTCTTTTTTAGCTCTGTGTTGAAGTCCCAAAAAGATTATTAAATTGGTTCATGAATCCATATGAAACTAAGAAAATGGGAGTGGTGAATATAGTTTATTTTAATTTTTAGCAAAGTTTTTGGCATAGATTGCTCGTTCAAAATAGACTGGTGATATAGGGGCTGGAAAAAATTTACTAGAAGGTGAGTGGGAAACTGATATGGCTTGGCCTACGTATTGAGATTAATGAAGACTAAGAAACAGTCCCTTTGAACCAAAGATAAATATAAAAGATGGTTTTATTTCTTTTCTGAGGTTTTGATCCCTAAAATTTCATCATTTCTGATCAAAAGTATGAAATAGTGTCTTGACCAGTCTTATATGCTGAATGGTTCAGTAGGCACGTGCATCAATTACAGAAGTTTCAACAAAATTGTTTGGGCAAGAATATTCAGACAGTCAAACAAACAACAATGTGATTTTTTGGGTTTGGTTTGTTTTGGGGTTTTTATTTTCCTCACAAAAAACATTTGAAATTTTGCTTGGCATAGTAAATATATGTGGAATCATGTAAAAGTTCTTATGGTGTTCAATATATTTTTATTGTTGCACTCTCTCTAGAGAAGTAAAATTTTCATACTTCCTTTTAGCACCTTTCCTCCTCTGGAATAACTGAGAAGTTTCTTGATGAGTCAATAACTTGAAAACCAAATCCTACTGTTTATTGAGGAAAAACTTCAGCACCTTTTTTTGTACAGTCATGTTTGAAAATTTTCTTGGGAGGCATAACACCTATACTTGAAAATTCTAAATAATTACTTCTTTCTAGTTCCTTCTTCATTGATTATTTATACACAATTTTCTAAAGAGATGTTTGAAAATCTGAGAGTGGCAGTAAATTAGAGAAAAATACCTGTCATTTCTGTTCTATTGCAAAAATTAAAATAATTGATTATTTGAGGTGATAATCCAAGTAATAACCTTCTTTACCAAGGACAAAAGATTGAATTTTCAAAGTAGCCCTCTCGTATTCTTGAACAGTTTTCATATGAGAAGTCCAGTATTATCTGGAATAGGATCTTAGGACATTGTAATGCATTTAATAACAAAAGTAAAGGTTGTTGTGACGATGTAGTTACACACTGTTTGATTAATGCTTTTATTCTCTGAAATTTGGTAAGCAACAAGTTGGGTTTTTTCTGAAAAGTTTCTTCAGCTTAACTGGAAATAAATGGTCACATAAAGCATAAATATTTTTTACTACATTTGCGTCATATGCCTGTTTTATGCCTGCACTGCAAAATGCGTTCAGTAGTTTAATACTTTCTGATAAAATTCAGAAGACACTATAAGTCAAAGTTCAAATGCGTTTAGTTCCAGTTGAAAAAGACTGTCAGATACAGGAATAGAGTGGCGAATGTTGGCAAAATTGAAAGGAGTCATTTAAAGGTTTACAATGAGTCATTGTTAAAACTGACAACAATTTTACTGGGAACCCTTGCTAGTTGCTAAGAAATGTTAAGCAGTTGGGTAAAGACATGTCAACATTTGAAACAAGCAGGGAGAGTAAAGCATAAGCAATTGACCTAAGCTTGGAGATATAAAATATTTCAAACAGCAAAATATACATGTTTGAAATATGAATGTACAAGGTTACTTGACAATTTATGTGCAACCAAAAGTCTGGTCTGAAGTAACATCCAATTAGTGCTTTGCAAAAGAAATGCGTCTCCAGTTATGTTAGTAATAAGCAATGCCTTGCAGTGCAGTCAAAAGAACGGTTTTTACTGTGCTGAATACTGATACATCAAAGAGTATAGATGTGGGTCTCCTCGACATTTATATTACTTTTTTTTTTTTTTAAATTTCTACATGAAAGCTTGTATTTTATGCCAAATAACTGTAACTGCATAGACACATGTAGTTTAGGATGAGGTGGGGAGGACATGATAACCAGGCACTACACAGCATCTGGGCCAACAGATATTATGAGGATCCAAGATAAAATATCTGGGTTTTAGCAAATATTGAGTAAGGAGTAGCTATATGTGCATCTTAACTTTGATCCATTCATTACCTTTAGGGTGAAATAATTTCCATTGCGTTCCCCAAAAACCATTGTCGGTGTCTGTGCAATGCTGCAACTAGTAAATATTTTTTTATTAAAAATGTGGTGTATGCAACAAGACTTTTCACTAAACAGGCAGATTGGGTTTATCTCCCCTGATTTTGTTTTCAAATTACTTTGAGATACAAACAAATTAGAGCCATTTGAAATTCACAGTTCCCCAGTCAGCAATAAGGAAAACAACACAAATTAAATTAACTTGATGATGGGGCTGAGTCTCAAGTTGAGATGGAATCTGTGTTTCAGTCAGTTCGGTCTCAGATAGCTTTCTTAGCATCCACAGCCACTTTTGGGGACTTTAAAAGGGTGTTTTTCAACACGAGTATCTGACATTACAAGTAATATGGAGTTCAAAGGAACACACTGTCAATTAGTGCTGAGTCTCAGCAAGTGAAACTTTGTTATCAGCATCATTATACCTCACCATTAAGGGCAGATGTTGCATGCAATTAATTGACAACTTTCCAATGACTTTGGTTCTGTGTGTGACATGGAAACACTACATTCCAGTCAAGAGAAGTTCAGCTTCTCTAAAGCTGTTTTAAGAAGGAAATGATTAATGTGTGAGGATGATGAAAGAATACTCTTTGATTCAGATGTGTGTCAAAGTATGTGTGATGACTTCTATGGTTCCTATTTCTATTTAAATATTAATGACTTATAGGATATCTGTATTTTTTTTTAAAGGTTAATTATAAACCCCATGGTTTTTGTTTTGGCTTGACTCTACACTCCAGGGTGGAATGGCACAGTTTTCAGGGTCAGGGTGTGAGCTCTTGGTGGCTATTGGCATACATGAGGGACAACTCAATCCCTTACCCTGTACCTCATCTTACTTTTCTATTTGTAGCATGGCAATTTGTTTCTATGTTTCTTTGCTTTCCAGGCATAGTTTCTAGAATCTTTGTAAAGCAGAATTCAGACTGCTAAATGCCAGGGATGTAGGAGGTAAATATTTCACAGGAAATTAGCATAAGGTAATCCATGATTATGGTTACAAAAGTGGGCATAAATAGCACTAGAATTATTATTGGAGGTGGTTGGTTGGTTGGTTGGTTGGCTTTTTTTTTTTTTTTTAAATACTGTTTACCTAAGTAGGATTAATAGTGAAGTGTCAGCTTAAAATAAGTGGTATTTTACTGGTATATGCAAAGACCTAGCCAACCAATCTACATATGTTGATTTCAAAAAAAGTCAGAGGTACATATTTGAGTGTTATCTATATAATATTTACTGTTTAATTGAATAAGTGTGCAGTTTACTTTCTTTCCATTTCATACATGTACTTTATCTGACTCTTTCAAGGTATGGTCATTGGTAACCTTGCCTGATTTAAAAAGATTGTAAAATTACATTTTCTTTGCAAAAATACAGCATTAAGAAAAAAGAAAAAAATCTGTCTTAGAGTACTGAGTTTTACATAGAATCTCTAGTTTATTGTAGTTTATTAGAAGAAAATGTTACTTTCCGTGAATTTTTGTGGGCAGTCTCAGTAAAAATAAGATCTCTAATTTTTCTCTATTGAGGGAAAATTGGAGTAAGAATTACTACTTACACAAACTCTATATACGTCCTTCTAGAAGCAGTAATGTTAAGTAATTTTGGAACATGACCTTGTGATCTGAAGCAAAGACAGCTTTGTGCTCTGTCAGCTCCCATAAATTTGTACAATTTATCTTATGAAATAGGAAATAATTGAAAATAATGTGAATGGGAAATTCCACAGAGACTGTCAGAACAAACTCCATAAATTTTACCTAGCCATTTTTATCACCTCTCACTATGCTAAACATGGAAATTATAGCTTGCAACCTTTTACAGTCTCAAAATAGCGGTTTTCAGAAGTGGTGGTGTCTTCTGAAATCTGTAAGCAGACGTTACAGAGTCAGTAGGTTTTCTGTTTCTCTGTACAAGTAGTACACATCTAATGTACTCTGCTTTACTGCAGAGGGGTGTCATTCCTAGGGAAAAATAACATTAAAGGAGAACTTTTAGAGGATTTCCACATTTATTGGTAATAGTTGGACATGGTTATTCTGATTAATATATCTTTCAAAGAGTTTTTATGCTACTGTTATGAAAAGCCAAAAGTAACAGTCTTTAAAGCAGATTTTCAGGCAGACAAGGTTTATTTTTTTCCTTTTTGGAAACTAGTCATAAAGATGAAGGTATAACACCATCACCATTTTCATACCAGCTTTGAATGAGGTATTACAAGAGAAGTCTCTCTGCTAAAGGACTGAGATAGACAGCAATGGAGGTGAAAAGAGGAAAAAAGAAGTGAAGCTCATTAATATCTGTAATACTATAAAGATGCCAAATGTACAGCAAAGTTTCAATGGCCTGATAACTCTTGTTAGAGTTTAGTAAAATGGCTTACGAAAGGAGCTGTCAGGATCCATTACTGAGCAGGAGCTGGCTTCTTGGTAGGATTGCAAGAGTCTCTTTTTCTTTATTTTCTAGCAGATATTTATATAGTTTGGGTGTCTTTGTCTATGGAGAATTTTTATATTCCAGGGGAGTACATGAAGAATTTTCTTTTGGGCTTTTCCTCTTGGGTTTTTCAGTTTTCACAGCATTGGGTGAAATGTTGGTGCTTTTGAAGAGGCAAGGAAAGGCTATACACAAACCAGACGTACAGACATAAATTTGGATACACATAATAAAGTAGTATAAATTTTGCAGTAACACTGAAATACTTCCCTGAGGCGATGGAATTCTCTGCTTCCTCCTGACTACTTCTCTCATTATATTATAATGCACACTTGCATATACATAGACTCACATATATTTATAGCAATTACAATTTGTTCTGTTGCTTCTCTACTTAATACATGTATAATCAGGATGGATCTGTTGAGTACCGGTTTAGCTCAGAGTAGTGACCACAGGAATTGACATCAGAGATCATAAATCAAGTGCTATCACCTTACGCCCTTGGCAACCGCTGTATTCTGACTTAGTGCTGTGGTATTCATCACTATCCCATATAGAGAAAAGGCTGGGACAGAAAATCCCCACGTGTACACAGACCTGTGTTTTGAAAGTTTATTCCACTCACTGCAGTGTATAAATTGTAATACTGTAGCATGTGTCCATTTGCTCTGAGGTCATTATGCCACTGAGGTTCAGGTCAGGAGCTTCTCATGTGCAATGTGTTGCCAGGCTACAACCTCAGTTATTGCTCAAGTATTTGAAGCATTTAATTTGTAGTACTGTTGCTGAGGCAACTAGCTTATAACAAATTTCGGTTTGCATTTCTAGATGGAAGGAGTTGATGAGTTGCATTTCTCAGTCTCTCAGCGCTGTTCCAGAGCTGTCTTTAGGTTTGCTAGAGCTCTTTCAGTTGCTAATTTTAACTGACATCTCTGAGATTTTTTCACTATACCTAAGCTTTCTGACCCCAGCAAGCCTTCCTTTGCGTTCTTTTTTCATCATGCAGGAAGAATCCACACATTGAATTTGTATGAAATTGCTGGAAAAAACCTCAAGGTGTTCTGTGTGAACATATTTTATCCAGCTATAAGTTTTCTGTTTCTGTCTTACAGTTCCAAACTTGAGTCATTTTTATTATGAACCTTGTGCAGCCTGGCCTGTTACAAATTCACTAATGTTATATTTTGGATGAACAACCCCCAGGCATATACAGCAATGATTTTGATTGACTGTTCCTTACTGCAGTTTATGATTACTTGCAGAGAGTCACCCTTGATAGAATTAGATACTTTATCTGCTCATTCTTCCTCAGTTGTTCCCTGAGTTGCAATAACATCACAGCTGACAGCAAAATTAATATCGTTCCTTGTCAACAGAGATGGTCTTTCTTCATGCTTTGTCTTCCAGAGTTCACACAACCTACTTTACATTTTATGTTGGTTTTTATTTGTGCAATTTACTTTGTCATCACCCCAGAATTCTCAAGTTCCTCTTTCCTGTCACAAGGAAAACAGTTATTACTTTGCCCTTTAAGCATGAATTCTCTCCATTTATTGTCAAATATTGTACTGTTAGATTCTGGAAACTTTAGTAGTAATTAACTCCACAATTCCCTTCCATTTATATCAACATTAGACCAAATGGATAATAATATAATAAATATGATGACTTAGGAAAGGATTTTTTTTTTCATTAATTACTTTCTATTGGAATTGCGAACAGATGTCTAGTAATAATAGAGTGTTGTCATGCTTTAATGGCAGTCCTAAGATATCACAAATGTTTCCCACCTGTTCTTCAGTATTTGTCTAATTAGTTTTGCCTTTAAAGAACATTGGTATTTATAGAGGAATAAGTGCAAGGCCTTTGCAGGCTTGCTGCCTTCCTACTTGATATGACTTTTGTGTACAGTATTCATGAATCATATAATTTGATGGAGTGAACGGACCTTAATTCTTCCTATTTTATGAAACTTTAAGACATTTAATGAAATTTCATTTTCATTAATACACAAAAATTACTAAATTTTATAAAAAGGATGAGAAAGTTAATTTGCAATTCTTCAGGCATACAACTGAATGAATTTACTACAAGTTCTGAAAACTAATGGAAGATACAACAAGGCAGCTATCAGATAAAGGTTGCAATTATGAATAATAAGATTTTTCAAATTATCTAGGAATCTTATTAATAAAACAGACTATCATAAAGTATTTAAGAGGTTCCCCTTAGGGGGAAAAAGAAATGGCAATTTTCTGTAGAGAATGTTAAAGGGGAAGTCAGCTTACTTCCAGTTTAAGACTTCTGCCAATGTTTTAGGCAGGCTTAAAGACCTTTCTGGTGTAACATAGAGTTAATGCACAGGATGCAACAGCTCCTTTGTCCATTATTCCTTAATATGACCTGGAGGAGGCAGTAGAAGGAATCCACGACTCCATTTTTGTTTTCTGTTTAACAGTGTTTACTCATGTATGTTACCAGCGTTTCCATTGCTCTTGTGCGCCCTACAGGGGAAACCTAATTGTTGTGGTTTAACCCCAGCCAGCAACTAAATATCACACAGCCATTGGCTCACACCTCCTCTGCCTGGG